>OX637344.1:7136131-7409903 GCA_951799405.1 Agapetus fuscipes
ACGACCAAGCTCGCAGAACGCTTTTGAGGTGTATTCACACAAAAACAGTGCTCACCAAATAAATGATCGTAAAATTATTATTAATAATCAATTATAATTCATTTCAACACAGTTTAAATTCACTTTAAATAAAATGTCTTATTTTACACGAGTATAGCTGACAAGAGTGGTGAATTTTTTACCACTGAATTGTGTAACAAGTGGAGATCCAAACTCCATCAACTTCCCTGCTCCTGGCGTGGCTTTGTGGAGGTCTTTCAGGCCAGGAGGGTGTCTTGGTGAGCCAGTCTGGTGAAATGTCCTGTTATACCTGGATAATTCTCATGAGCTTTTCAGTTGATAGTCACAATACTATTTTTGAATCAACCGATTCCATAGATGTTAGTTTAGGATAAAAGTTTACATGACTTTCAACCTAACAAAAATACTACCTGTGAGATTTTTGATAGTTTTTCCTTTCCATTTAGTTTAAAGTTGCTAAATCATTGTTGAAACTACTTGCTACAAGTCTGGGTGCACTTTTACTTTGGCATAAGAATATGTTAATATATAATTTATATATTTTTCATTTTAAATTGGTGCTTATTAAAATGTAACCCTAATTTTACTGTGTTATTGTAATTATATAAATTACATCAATGCAAATAAAATAAAGAAAACAAGTTACTGTTCTGATTTACCTTTTTTTACTTTTCTAATCAGTTATCAACATTTCTAAAGTATTTGTTTTCATAATTCAAGGATGAAATAAAATACATGAATAATTTGTATTTTCACATTATGTAAAAATGAAATTTATAAAATAAATAATATTTATTGTACTTAATTTTTGTTTCATATATTTTAATATCAACACAATATATTATTCACCAAATTTATTTCTTTAAACCATTGTCCCAAGTCCATTTGTATTCTCATTATTGTCAACTTTCTTACATTTTTATATTCCAAAAAAAAATTGTGAATCTAGATTTCACTTAGAAAAATAAAATAAAGCTATGAATTGTATATTTTGTTTCCATGTATGAAAATTCAGTAACTCAAATCAGTGATGTAAACTATGGGTTCCCAAATTTGTTTTTGACAATAACTGTAAAGGTACTTTTTTTTCGTTTGCCTTTGAAATAACACTCAAGAAATTAATTGTACTTCTAAATATGACCCAAATTGAACCATACATTTCCATTCTACATATAAATTCCAAGGTTGAATACATTTTTTTACCATACTTTGCCTACCTTATAACTACATTTGCTTGTATGGGATGCTCTCGTTTGCTTTTGGAATATCCAAGCTCCTCATTTTGGGAATCTGTAGTCTTTCAATGTTAGCAATCTACCAAAGTAGAAAAAACTTTGAAGAAAAATATAAATTCTACAGTGTCCATGTTGAAAGTTACATTTGATCTTTGTTGTTTGGTGATATAATTATAAAATGAATGCAACCATATTTGGGATACAAGCCACATTTTAATTATTTTTGCTTAAATAAAATAATTTATAATGAACCAATATTTTATTTCCTCAACAGTGATGCCAGGTACACCCAAACGCTGTAGACTGAATTAGGATAAGCAAAGACTTCCACTGCCAACGCAAACTCCACTCCCGAGTTCTCGTTTAGATGTAGCTGAGTCGCTTTTGTACAGGCTATTATCTCATTCATAGCTGTGTATGGAACATTCAAAGGGAAACCATACATCTGAAAATGGAAACAAAAAAATATTGAAAACAATAAATGGGGTGCATTCAAACTCACTTCGGCACTGCGAACATTCAAAGCAAAAATCTGCATTTGGGGAGCTCGCTGTTTTGCTCACAGCAAAACATTCCTAAGGATCACAAGCAAATTAAAGTGAACCTAATCTGTCGTACAAGACAACTCGCTCCCCCAGTTCTTGTTTACCGTATACGCCAATCTTGTCAAATATGACTTTTTCATGCAGTTGTCTTATGAATCAAATTCTACACAATCTGAGCTAAGAAAAACTGTCAAACTCGATAAAGAGAGAGTTCTTTTAAATATTTTTAAAATAAATTTCTTGTTTTTATAAGACACATTGGTCCAGTACACATGCAAACCTTGCTCATGTAAAATTTTCTCAATGGCGTTTACGACAAACAAGAACTAAAGCAGCGAACTGTCAAAGCTTGACAATTAATGGTGGATTTTTTCTCAAAATGCATTATTGTGTCATGTTTCTGATATTTTCTGCTGTATATGAGCTCCCCAAACCGCTTGTGAGCGCTGAAAGTGCTTGAAGGCCTCAAATGCGGGAAAAATAATATGTACGTGAAGAAATAAAAAGATTTGGAACCTGGTATGAAAGCTGCAACTGTTGTAATTGGGTATTAATCCTTTGTTTAGTAGAGGTCATATTAATGGAAGATTTCTCCAGATTCTGCAGACAATTCTTCAAAATATTACTGCAGTGCCTAAAATTAATTATTTTGTTGATATTTGTAAGCTCGTACTTAGTTTGTGTACAAACCTTTCTTAAAGAAAAAGGTGGAAAGGTACCTACTATATAAACCATAACCTTGGAAGTGCCAAATTTGTTTTTTTGCAGGAAAGCATTGTTTTTACAAACATACTACGTTTTACTGCAGTCAAATACATTGTATTGAAAGCCTTTTGATACTTTGAATTTTCAGAGTGGATTGGAAGTGATATGTATAGAATATACTTAAGTTTTGTAATACCTTTTTAGAAAAACTTCACAAGTTATTAGTTTTATAAATGAGAGATAATAATTAGGGTGTATGGATTTATCAAACCTGTTAAAAATTGTCCTCCTGTGGCCGCGCCACTTTTGAAATTTAGTTTTAATCCTGTCCTCTATCATTTCCCTTAGGCGCTGCACATCTTGGGTGCTGTAGGTGTATTGTGATTCTGCCCCCATTGTGGACGACAGATCCGGCAGGGGTCCTGGACAGGTGACAAAGTGTCCTTGTTGGAAGACTGGCCTCCACTCTGATGTATTGTTAAAGTTGAAACTTGTCATGTCACAGCGCTCCACTGCTTGAATGTTTGCCCAAATCTGTAAAAAAAGTATTCTGCATCCCAAGTGTGAAACATTACATTTACAGTCAATTACAGCTTTTGCTAAAATGTATGTTAACTTGAACACTCACTTGAGGCACTGTTTTGCTCCTGTATTCACCAATCTTACTTACACTTACCCTAGGCCACACTAGCGCTTAGAATGGTAATATTTTTCCCCATATACATAAATAAAAACAAAGTATATACGTTCTAGTGAGGCCTGAGGTAGGTTTTAATAGGACTGGTGAATGTGAGGGAAAATTTACTTTTATTTTTTGGTAAAACGCTATAGTTGGGTTTAAACATACTCGGGATGGTCAATATTTTTGCATTGTTAATGTTGTAAAATCTTGCATATGATTCAGATAGAATCAAAGACAGCAAGCCATAGTTCTTTCCAAAAACTACATTTTCTGTGTTTTTATGATATTTATCTTGTTTATGAAAAAAAAATCTGGATTCCTGTGTTTGATTCAATAAGATTGTTTGCATGGTGAACTGAAAGCTTATTTGTTAACAATAGGAACAAAAATATGGAAAAGAAAATTTCATATTTATCTTCTAACATCACTTCAGTTAATTTTGCATCAAATAACTCTACGTGTAAAATACACACCATCATAAAATTTAGAAAAACATAATTTTCTTACATTTTTGTTATTGCAAGCAAAGTTTACTCTCTTCAATGGACAAAACGAATCTTTCACATCATATTTTAATCTTGAAGTTGCATCATAAATGTAGTACCGCCAAATTTTCCTCTTCAGTTGCAATCTTGATTCTGCAGGATTGCTTTTGATAGTTCCTATTTCATTGTTGTTTTCTCGTATCAGAACATAAGATGATAAGCCTCTGGAGTTGGCGTGCCCACAAACAAACCAACAGTCTACATCCAGACTTAAAAAGTAATTCATCAGTAATATTGCGTGATCCGTCATTGAACCACACACCAATTTGAGAATTTGCTGAAAAATATAGATACTTAGCTCGATAATATTCTGTATGCCAAAAAAAGGTCAATCAAAAAATAGAAACACAATACAACTAAGTTAGTTACACATGCCATGCAACTAAGTTACACATGCCATGCAACTAAGTTACACATGCCGTGCAACTTCTTATTGCATTGGTCCCAAAAGGGTGGCATGTGGCGAGCAAAACTTATTTATTTTCACAAAAAAGGGAGCTGGACTTACGCCAACCACTTCACTTGAAGTGAAAGTTTCCCTACTCTTAAGAAGGCAGGTTCTCATTTCTCATGAAGGCTAAGTAAATCTAATTGGCCCAATGATTTTGGGTTTGAAATAAAAACTGAAACGGGAAATAATTTCTGGTGAGGATCACACTACAGCCTTCTGACTTTTAACGCAAGCGTTCTGTCAACTGAGCTATTGAACAGACTAGGAGACAAAATCTTAATTATATGACACGTTATGAAAGTAAGAACTCAAGTATGAAATCCCAAATAAAATTCCACAAAAAAATTTAAATGGTATTTTTAAAGCATTTTTTGTAATATCAAAAATAATCACCAATCCTGTCAACACCACACATTGATTATCCGATGAATGAAATTCAAAAACTGGAATCAACGATACAAATCTTAAACACAATTTCATTTTATACGTCAGACTATTTTCATTATCCTCTGCGGCATTCTCCTCCAAGCTCTTCATTTCAAAGGCTTCCTTTTTAACTCGCGAAGATCGCCTTGCTTCCATGCTGGCAGACTTCAGGCTTTTTGAACCAATATCATCTTTTTCTGTCCGAGATCTGCTTCCTCTCTTTCTATTGGGTGTGGAGCTCTTCGATGACATTGACTCGTCATTATTACCAAAATTCATGGACATGTTTTGTAAGCATTCTGTGAAATCTGGTAAAGGCATTGCTTGAAAGAACCGCGTTATGCAAACATTCTTTCCACTCGTATCCACTACCAACAAATTCAGTTTCCTGTTTGCAAACTGATTGTTATAGTTGTATATAAATAAGTTTAAATATCTTATCATAAAGTCCATTTCATTTGATTCAAAATTATCACTTAGTATAGGTGGTATTTCAGTGTACGGAGGAAATATTTCAAAATACATGGACAAGAATATTCCTTCTCTCTGCTTAAAATTCACATCTCGTCTTAAACTGTCATACGACATGTGAGAATTCCCAAATTTGTCATCGTGATTTTGTTTGTAACCTAGAATTTCTGGTGGTGAACGCATGTAAAAAGTTCCTTCCGTCTGAAAAAAAAAAATCAACTATTAAGTAATTCCTCAAAACAAAAAAATCTCAATATTATTGTTTTTAGTTTAAAAAATGGATTCCCAAAAGAATGATGACTGGCCACCTAGGATGGCGCTGGAAAAAAAAGAGTGGGACGTCCCAGACTGGGATGGAGGGATGAAATAGAAAGGGATGTGGTTCAGCTTCTATGTACAAGTTGTGAACTGGAGAGCGGTGTCAGTGGGCTTACGGAGTTGTAGGTAAAGGTTTAAGGAGGCTGGTCAAGGCTCGAGTTGAGTTGAAATGCCATTGAAGAAGTTAAAAATTTACTCACCTTGTTTTGAGAAAATATACTAAATAACGGGATCTCTAATGAAGCAAGCCAACTAGCTCCATACTGACAGTGAAGAGTTGACATTTCCAATCTATCATCTACAAGCAAGTCTTCAAACAACTCATCAAATAAATGTATGGAGACCAGAGATTTGCCATTCCACCTATAATATAATCAAGGAAATTTTATAGTCATATTAAACAAGTAAAGGATAATACATGTACTTTAACTTACATAACGGATAAACAAAGTTGTTGATTCCACGTGGGATTGCTTCCCATTGCAGTGGTTGTGCGTTGACTTTTTCCTTGACAGCTTACTCTGATAAATGGTTTTAAACTTATCACCTTCAGTCCTGTAAAAGTTCATGATCAATCAGAAAGCCCTACAGTTTGCTAACATATTTATTCGTAAAATTGTTTCAAACCTTCTTCGCTATTGTTGCCATCAGTGGTCTGAATATTGTTAACTCTATTTGGCAATTGAAAAGCCTTCAGAATGCATATCTTCAACGTATAATTCTTGACAACATTTCTGTATAATTTAGGAACAAAAGCTGACTGATTAGTTTGATGGAAGAGCGGTTTTTTAGGTCGCAAGAAGTCGATAGTTATGCTTTTAATTCCAGGAAATTTAAAGTCAGTCACTATATCGCTCAATTGTTTATCAGTGTTTAATGACTTTTTCTGCAGGAAAAGGTAATCGTTTACTAGTTGAAGATATCTGATGCTGCTTCTTCGCTGCAGATCAACAGGATCCAGCAAATCTTTCAGTAGAACAACATTATCAAGAACACTTTCTCCCAACTTCTTAGTATTAACAACTATTGAACTGCTCGAAACATCATCTGTGTCACCCGTTACATTCAAATCTTTTTCAATTTTCGTATTCTTTTCTTCAAAATTAAACTTTGAATAACGATTAAGTTGATCGTCCATATCAAAACATAAATTTATTGACTCATCGAAGTAGAAATTTTCAGATGCTTCATCGTTGTTCAACTTGTTGAGAAATGTAAAGATGAGCATATTATCTGGATCGTTTGGATCCATGTCTTCATTTACTAATGCATCTAGCTTTATCATTGGTATGTTTTCTTCATGATGAATACTTTTAGATTTTTTTCTTAGACTATTACTTGGTGTAGTGTCTGAAACTGTATCAGGATCCCAACCAAGCTTAAAATCAAGCTGTCCGTTGCCTTTCAATACCTCTTCCATGACTTCCCCAGTTATCTTTAGTTGAGAATGCTTTATTTCAATGCAATCACGGAGCGTATTGCAAGTACCAATGCCAAAGTGCTGATAATCTTTTTTCAGTTCAGTTGTAAAGTTTTGAGAATCCTTGATATCATTTGATACTACAATATTCTTAGAAGGAATTTGAATGAGCATTTCTGATACTTTAACAGGAAATAAAAGAGAGGTTTGCTCAAATATAGCTAATTGTAATGAGGGAACTGATTCTGACAGCTGTATCGAATATCTTTCATTTATATTGACGGTAAAGTTTTGGCTCAGCTGTGTTGTTTTGGTTTTACAAACTTCCTTACCATTTATAAAACATTTAATCAATATTTTAAGTTTATCTACATCTGCTCTCCTATTTATTTCCCCAGGAGATGTTGGTACTTTAGTTATAGTTTCAGGATTATAATCCAACTTGAACATAACCTTTGGCTCTCCTGGTTTTCTGAAAGACTCGCACATCTTTTTAAAGACATTTGTTCTTATTTCTATTTCATCAAATTCCAGCATCGGTTTTTGTAGTTTACTCTTGGGTGACTGAGGATCATCTTTTTGTTTTTTCTTTTGTTCTGAATATTCAGTTCGTGACTCAAAATACTTGCACTTTATCGCATCAATCTCATCTGACACTTCCTCCTCAAAGTGTTCCTCCCATTTCAATCTGTCTTCTTCTAAGCTCAATTCAATCTTGCTTATCATTAAAACAACCTCAGTATTATGAATATCAAAGAAATTTCTTATTTGCTTGATAGTTTTCCATATGGAAAGTATCATCTTTTCATTTTGTCTTTCATCTAAAGCTTCTTCCATAACTGTCTGTCGAATTTGAGAAATCTCTTTAATGCATGACCTAAAAGCTTCATCTTTGAATATTTTCTTCCTGTCTTCCACACTTGTATCTGTTGCCTGTTTCCTGAAACTGTTTTTCTTTTTCCTCAACGAGAGAAGCAAATCTACCTGACGTTTGGGAATCTTCGCATCACAATGCCTTCTATAAATATCATAACAATTTGAAAGTTTCCTTTCCAAGACGTGCTCTATGGAAAAAAGCGGATGATGATAGAATTTCAATGATTCAATTTTTATTTCAAGTACGGCTGGTTGTTCATGAACATTTTGGAATCTTTCATAATTTCCTGATTTATTTAAAAATACAGGATTACATTTCGTTATGAGAAATTCAGATTTTACATCTTGAGTGAATTTCAGTTGTTCAGTATCTTGTAAAAGATTTTCACTGGTTATTATGTCTCCATTGGCGTCAAACCAAGCACTGAAATAAGAAAAAATATGCACTGCTCATAAAAATCTCAAATTTTTATGGAAGAAAATATTAACATTTCCCCTAAATAATTTAAATGAGCAGAACTAAAAATATACACCCTTACATTTCATTTCAATCCTAGCTTTTTACAAGAAATGTAAGTAAAATTAAAGAGCCAAGTTACAAATATTACTGCTCCTGAAAATACCTTTTAAGCTGAAAATATTTGAGCAATAAATAAAATTTTAAAATATAAAAGTGAACTAAAACTGTATTTTTTTTTAAATAAATGAGAGCTAAGTGTTTTAGTTCAACGAGCAGGCAATGGAGTCAGCACAAAATTATAAATTAGATTTTATCTCACGGGTAAACGTCACTTAGGGTCCTTATAATCAAATATTAGTTGTCTGTTTCCCGAGCAGCCCAGGCTTGTGACATCACAATTTTGTATTTGTCAATTTATGTGCTGATCTTAGCTATTACTTAATTGGAATATTGAAAACAATGAAATAATTTACTAAATATCATCAAAGAGGAGTGAAAAAATCACAATATTTTCAACCAAAACAAAGTTAAATTTATAAATTCTGAATAAGATCTTCTTACCTTGCATTTTCTGTGTGACTTAAAACACTTTTTAAATGCTTCGAGCACGATCTTAATTTAGGTTTTTGTCCAATGCTGTATCCCAACTCCACAGGATTCACTTTTCCAAACTTGCTCACCGCGTGCTCTGTACCATCCCAAAACAACTTCTCCACATTTTTATCAAATTCATTTTTTTCTATTATTGCAGTTGCCGTTATTTTATTAATCACATTCATTTCAGCATCAAAATAATCTAAAGGCATTTTCTTTGAAAGGTTTTTGGTATCTTTAGATTTTTCTATTTTATCTGCATCCAATATGTCTCCAAGCTGTTTTAATTTTGTTTCCGATTTTGAGACTTTTTCATTATCTTCGACGGGCACTTCTGACAGAAAGAAGTCATCTTCGGTTTTTCTTTTCTCCTTTATATTTTTCGTCGATTCTTTGATATTCAATTCTGTGATGGCATTTTTAAGAGCTTCGTGTATTTCAGTTTCTTGATCGTTTTCTGGAAAATATGATTCCAGACGAGATTGAATATTTGAGAGGCGTAAGTTGACATTGCTTTGTTTTTTTCTTGAATTATCCGTTCTTGCTTTTAATAAAGAGTCTGAAGATTTTTGTTTCACAGATGTAAATCTATCTCTGAGTTTATCTTTCATACTCTTCATTGACAAATGTTCAGAGCCTTCTTCCATGATTTCTTATTATTGTCTTGTTACAATTTGGCAACTCTAACAAACATTCTTTAAAAATATAAACTTTATTAATAAAAAATAAATAATAAAAATAAAATAAAAATTATTAATAAAAGTAAAGAGAAGTAAACAATTAGTTTTTTTTCCTTTTTTAAGTAAAACACATTATCAATCAATTAAGTAAATTCGAGTATTATTTTAAAGTAAAATAAGTGCTAAAGCTAAAAAGCACCTAATTTTTATATGTTTTGTTTGAAAGTCGTTACCATGACAACCATGAATTTAATATTGTGAAGTTTTCCTACTGAAACAAATTTATTCACACTATGCCAGTACGAAGAAAAAAATAATAATATACAAATGTTCACAATAAAATGGATGATTTTTTTTCGGTCAGAAATTTTCATGGCATAATGCAATGATAATGCATTATGTATTTTAATATCGATGCAACTTGTTTTTGCAAAGCTCAGTTTAAAATTGCCGCTCAAAATCATAGTTATTTTTAAACAAAATATTTTAAACTTTATGAAATTAGTGAGTATAAAAGGATTGAAAATGAAATGGAAACTCATTTTTTTTATATAATAAATCATCATATATATTTTTTAAAGTGCTGGTTTGTTAAATTTATAATTTTATTCGTGCTTTATTTCGATCATTCTGTGTACCGGTTGGTCCGACGAGAGGTCGGTGCGGTCCTTTGGCTCAGTTTAGACACACGAATTTTTTTTGAAAAAGTTTCGATAGTGACGTCAAGCAAGATGGCCGCTCCGCAGTGACAGTTGCTGGCAATTTTGATATTATGATGATTTTTAAAAAATGCCGCATGACCCGCTTATTTCGTAATGTTGGTCAGACTGAGTTCTCAGACATTTCCACTTCGGAGTTTCGGAGTCTGAAAAGTCAAAGACAATAATGCTATGGACTCGACAATTTTGGTAGGTATTTTAAATGTTTTTGTTAATTTAAAACCCGAAAACCTTTATTTTCTGTGAAAACTAAAAACAATTTGGAAAATATAAAATAATTGTTAACCCCTTGAAAAGAAAAAGGAAGTAGGTAATAATTAAATTGAGTTTGTTCTTACTTTTGGATTAAAAACAATTTTATTTCACAACGGTGTTTTTTCCATTGCAACGTTTTAATTATGAAATGATTCCGTGAAACTTTTCACGGAAGAAACATGTTACTCAATTATTTTTAATTAAAGTCGTAAATAATTTCAGTCGTAAGGGAAAATTAAATTTAATGTTGGTCTCGGCAAATAAGCGCCAAAAACAATGACACAATATAATGTGAACACAATATAAAATACCAATGCAATATTAATAACACAATTGCAATATTGCATTCTGTTTCATAAAAATATTTTTGAGGTTAAGAACCCGTAATATATTTTCACAACTAACATTGGAATATTTAGCCAGTTTGTACAACACCACGATGAATTTTAAATTATCTGTATGATTCTTTTTTTTACCGACGCATAGTTAAACTTAACACGTAAAATAATTTAATTCCTACATTATTAATTTAATCCCATTCGATGTTTGAATAAACCGCAACAGCTAAATGCCATTAGAAGAAAAAGATTCTGTTTTGTTCACAAAATATTTTGTTCAAATGTGTGTGGAGACGGAAAACCGATAGTTGCCGCTAAAAATCGCTGTCTGACGTCACTATCGAAACTTTTTCAAAAAAATTTCGTGTGTCTAAACTGAGCCTTTGACACATATTTTGCAATAAATGTCAACGTTTTGAATATCATTTTATCAGTTTTGCTTTGGGGTCGTGTGCACATCGGTCTTGCGATAAACTCCGTGGCAAAAACAACCCAGCAACAATCTATCATGGCAAACACCGCAGGAAAAGTTATAACATGTCTCGCAGCCGTTGCATGGGAAGAGAAGAAACCGCTATCCATCGAAACAATCCTAGTCGGAATACCAGAAAAAGGTGAAGTTCGTGTAAAGATTCTGGCCACCGGTGTTTGTCACACTGATGCTTACACGCTATCGGGAGCAGACCCTGAAGGGTTATTTCCCGTGGTGCTAGGACATGAAGGAGGAGGTATTGTAGAAAGTGTTGGAGAAGGAGTTACTTCCGTGAAACCAGGCGACCATGTTGTACCTTTGTACGTGCCTCAATGCAAGGACTGCAAATTCTGCCTCAATCAGAAGACCAACCTCTGCCAGAAAATAAGGATAACTCAAGGTCAAGGGGTCATGCCGAACGGAACAAGCAGATTCACCTGCAAGGGTAAAACATTGTACCACTTTATGGGATGCTCCACCTTCAGCGAGTACACTGTAGTAGCTGAGATCTCCATTTGTAAGATTGCAGAAGCTGCACCATTGGATAAAGTCTGTTTACTTGGATGTGGAGTGCCTACAGGTTATGGCGCCGCTTTGAACACGGCCAAAGTAGAAAAAGGATCTACTTGCGCCATTTGGGGTCTCGGTGCCGTAGGTTTGGCCGTTGCTATGGGTTGCCGCGCTGCAGGTGCTTCTAAAATCTACGGCATCGACATTAACCCAGATAAATTTGAAGTTGGAAAGAAATTTGGGATTACAGACTTTGTAAACCCTAAAGATTACCCTGATAAACCTATTCAACAGGTTTTGGTTGAGTTGACTGATGGAGGCCTGGATTTTACCTTTGAGTGTGTTGGGAACGTGAACACTATGCGGGCTGCTCTAGAATCGGCTCACAAAGGTTGGGGAGTGTCCGTTATTGTCGGAGTTGCTGCAGCTGGGCAAGAAATCAGCACCAGACCTTTCCAGCTGGTCACTGGAAGAACCTGGAAGGGAACTGCTTTTGGAGGATGGAAGAGCCGAGACAGTGTGCCCAAGTTGGTTGAGGATTACCTGAACAAGAAGATTTTGCTGGATGAGTTTGTCACTCATGACTTGCCATTTGCTGAAATCAATGAGGCGTTTGATTTGATGCACCATGGTAAAGCTATTCGTGCCATTCTGCATTTGAATAAGTGATAAATTTTAGTTCTTCTAAAAAGTTTTTATACATTTTTCATTAGTATAAAATAAGGTGATAGGATATCCTACGAATTTTGTTGTTGATATCAGTACCCTGAGTATAAAACATTGCTCAGACTCTCCTCAATCGCGTACATAGAAAAATCAGCGAGTGATTTAGTTTTCATACATTATGTAAATATATATTTCATACATAGTTATATCACAATGTATTATGCTTGAGGTACTTTTACCCGAATTATAAAGCTCTATGTTTAAGATATTGCTGCAAACCAATCCCAGGATTGAAACAGAAGAAGAAGATGTTTAAGCTCAACCATAAGCGGGTTACCAAAAATCTATGGAAATTAAGCTCTCACTAGAGGTGCCGTTTTAATTTCATACATAGTTATATCACAATGTATTATGCTTGAGGTACTTTTACCCGAATTATAAAGCTCTATGTTTAAGATATTGCTGCAAACCAATCCCAGGATTGAAACAGAAGAAGAAGAAGATGTTTAAGCTCAACCATAAGCGGGTTACCAAAAATCTATGGAAATTAAGCTCTCACTAGAGGTGCCGTTTTAATTTACGTATATTTTGATGGACACTATGGTTGAGTTTATAAGCAAAGAATTACACTTGGAGCAAAGTAAATAGGAAAAGATTTGAATGAATCAAGTTATCATTTCCATAAACAACTTGTATTTGAAAGTCATCTCATGGTTATTAGAGATTCTTACTTATATAAGCATTTCAATAAATATTATGCAAATTCTTAAAACAAGTTTTATTGTGAAAACATTAACAATATATAAACCCCCGTATTCACGATCAAAACTGATTTAAGTGCCTTACTCAAGCGCTACACTTACTCAAGGGTCGACATTCTGGAGCGTTTTGTTTCACAAAGAACACTCAAGCAGTAATCAGCGTAGTGCCCAACCCCCAGGAGACGTACGGGTTTGTCATTGGCTCTCGAAAAAACCCAGCTCTGTAATTGGTCAGTACCTTCCGACCGATATTCGGCGTACTTCACTCTTATCATTGCCGCCTCTTTCAAATTTCAATGTCAAACCAACTTTGCATAAAACTTGACAACAAATAAGTACGTATAACGCAATTACTACTTTAAGTAAACCGTAAGTACGAATTTGTTTGTTTACAATTTCTATTAGTTTTTAAAAATACATTTATGTAATATCCAATGTAAAGTGTTTTGATCGATTTCAGCGCCAAAAAGATGTTGTTTTCTCCAGCGGAAAAGGAGCTGCTGGTGGCTCTGATTAAAGAAAAACCTGTAATAGAAGATAAAATAACAGATAGAAGAAATCGTTGGCTTTGCAACCCTCAATGAGCAACGGCAAAACTGTATACAGAACGACGCATTTTTTCAATCAAAAACGTCTTCTAAATTCTTCCTCTTCGTAATACGTAAATGGGTCTTTACAGTCTCTGATATATTTTCTTGGGACACTATTTTTGAACAAAACAATGTTATTATTCTCGTTGAAGTCAACTGTATCGAAAGAATTCATTATTTTATGTTAATAATTCACAACCAAACAAAAAATGTGCTGATGAAATGCGGCGGAATATTTTGACAGTTCATCTGTCATTGAAGTATGGTCCTAGACCATACCGGAGAACAAACCCAATTCTGATGGTCAAGCAATGTAAATGAACTCGTCAAAACAATGTTAATACACTTGTAAAAATCATGTTTATAGTAAGAATTCATTTTTTCATGTAAATTCACAATCAAACAAAAAATGTGATAACAATGAAATATGACGGAATATTTTGACAGCGCTTAAGCGTTGGTTAATATACGTGTCGACCTTACTTACCTGAGTGCTAGTTTTTGGAGCGCTTAAGCGCTAATTTTACCTTAAGTATTGTTCTTGAAATGAATTTCCCCAATCTAAGCGCTGGTTTGCCCTTAAGGAAGTGCCAGTTTTGATCGTGAATACGGGGGTTAATGTATTATGTAGTATTGCGTTATGTACCTACACATAGACAGGTGTATAATAGGAAGTAGGTAACTTAACAAATATTATATTTTTTATACAATGAATAAAATTGTTATTTTCATATCCATTATAAATAAATAACATTTAAAAAAATCTATTGGTATTTCAAATATTTAGTCATTATACAATATCATTGTTGATGATATGGTGTTATCTGTCTAAAACTTCGGGAAATAGAGAAATGTACAGCTGGTAGTATGGCTCGCACTTCTCACCTGTAATCAAAACAATCAGAATTCAGAATTATTTATAAGAAAATCAACAAACTGTAAATGTGAATTAGCAGATACTCGTATCTTTTGAATTATAGCAACAGGGAAACCTCCACTTCAGATTAAGTGGTCGGTGTAAGGCTGGCCCTCCAACCAGAAGAAAATGGGTCTAACTTGCCATAGAAGACTCCTACAGAGACAGCTCGGCCCATAGTTTCATTACATGTGCAGCTTAGTTGCGTAAACACATCACAAGGAGTGTGATATTACCTTCTAAAAGATAAAAGCACCGTCCATATTTTATGATGTAACCAATGACGATTCTGATTTTTTAATTATAAAAACCACTGACACCTCCCAGGCCCATTGTCTTTCATTCAGCGAAGCTAGTGTAGGTGCAGCTAGAACATTTTCAGGATGATCTTGGGGCATCTGGTCTGAACGATTCAGATAATTTGAGTTCTTTGAGCAGTAAATAAGAAATTCACCTTTGAAAAAACATGGTGTGTTTCTCGTAGCTCTATTTCTGTTTTCCAGTGCATGGTACACAGATATAAAGGTGCCGGCGTCGTGTTGAGCCGCAGATAAGAGCTTCCTCGCAGGCAGGGAATTCCACACACTGAGGTTGCCAGCCTGCATCTGTGTGCTGGGCTGGAGGGGACTGTATTGTTTGGCAACACCCACTCCCGCAATCACCTCTCCCCCTCCCAACAGCACCTCCACAGCTTCCTGCGATAAAAACAATAAATTGACATCATTAACTGATGTTGCATTACATTTGTATCAGTTCCTTTAAAAAAAAACGACTCAGCTTACCGAATGAATAAACAAATACATTTGTAAATCAAGTAAGCTTGAATATGCATACTCTGCAAGTATAGAGGACAAAATAACATTCAACAATATTTTATTGATACAGCTTATATTTTTACAAATAACTTCTGCTGAGTAATTGTAGGATCAATAATATTCACACAAATAATAAAAGAAAATTAAATAACAGTTCACAGGTTATCTACAAGCAAATTTGTACTATTGTCTTGTCATCGTCCAGTCTATAGCTTTGGTAAAATGCTTGCGTTCCATACCAGAGACAAGGGTACGATCCCCACCAAGGGTGTCAGAAAAGATTTCCCGTTTCAGTGTTTATTTCAAAGCCAAAATTGAAATTCCGGCAAGGTTTACTTTGCCTTTACAAGAAGAAATGAGAACCAGCCCCCTCAGAAGCTGGAAAACTCCCACTGCAAGTGAAGTGGTAGGCGTAAGGCCACCCCGCTTACCTGTAAAACTATATTGGTTCAACACGCGACACAATAGTAAGTATGTTCAAATTTCCAACACTGTCGACATTACTAACAAAGCTTACATTTCTTAAAATGGCCAAATTAAGCATTGTCAAAACACAGATATAGAAAAGCAGTAGATGTAAATACATTCATGAGTGTCATTTCTTATATTTTCAGAATGCTTATCAATGATGGTGGTGATAACACAAATCAAAATAATTGTGTTTCTAGTGTTGAGATTGGATGTCAAATGTCATTTAAACAATGACGTTGCAGTATGTGAGTTTTAGCTGATTTACCTTGCACTTTTGACAATGTAGGGATTAATGCCCTTGGAGGGATGATATTTCTCAAAAGCACTAGTGAAAATTGTTTCATAGAAGGCATTGCAAGCCTTTGGTCATGACATCAAGAATCATAATTAACACTGTCGATGATCCAACAATTTGACAGCAATACAATACCCCAAGCACACTACCCTAACAAGTGTGTTGCTCCAGACCAGGAAATTGTGAGTCTTGTAGTTTCTACTGATCTTCGCGCACACCTTACGCATGTGCAGATGCTTGTTCAATATCCCATCTCTAAATACCTACTGGGAATGTGGTGCACAAACCACGTTTTTATCGGTTCTGGCCATTGTTGGGCATCCAAAACGGGTTCATTGGCAAATAACCTGGAAATACAATCTTCCTTGCCAGCTTTTTGGGGCATCTGGAATGTTTCAGATGAAAGCTTCACCCGAAACTTGATGGTGTAGGCTGTTAAAGCGAATTCTCCATCGTGCCGTCTTGTAAAGTCGGACACAGACAGCTCACGCAGAAGCATGATTCCGCATTATAAGGGTAGCGTTGCGTTGGAAGGGAGCCCCCCCCCCCCATATTTCCTGACCGGTTTTACCATGCTGCCATGAATAGTCCCCTCCCAATAAAATCATCTGTATTACTTTTATAATGCACTGTGCACGTACAACCCAAAGTAAGTAAAATTAAATTAATGAGTATATTTTTAATAATTTTTGAAAAGAAACAGTGTTATCATGGGAATTTGATTCTTCAAAAAAATTTTTTTTTTTTTAATAAAATAGATTTGTGGAAAGAAATGAAATCCACCGACCCATTTATCCTGGCCAGTTGTCTTCATGCGAAAGCAGAAGCTTGTGTGCATGCAACGGCATCTGTTGAACCAGGGTCGAAGTTATCGTCGCGGGATTCGAACCAGCGTTATCCGGTTCCAAATAACCTGTCTTGATCCCCGCGGCCATAACACCGACGTAATGGCCGCGAGGCATCATATATCATATTGATTAAAAATCAATATGAATGTTCAGTGTTAATACACAAACAATACTAAATGAAATAACCTCATGTGCGTTTAATCGATGAAGCATATCCAGCGCTAATTGATGAGCGGCTGGATGCAGATTGGCCAGAGACAGCAGCAAGCAGGCCAGAGGCTTACTGTCTCCGATGGCGCTGTACTGCAGCAGCTGGTGGAGATCAGAGAAGCGATTCTCTCTCACGAGGGCGCGGACCAGCATCTCTGTGAGAGCGTGCTGAGATGACAGACCGTGCTTAGCCAGGGAGCATAAGTAACTTATGACAACCTGCAAGAATATACATGGAGAAATTAATAACTTGTGATGGTGTAAAAGTAAACACAGGGATGTCAATTCCTTGAGATACTTGTCTTGTCTTGTCTTGTATCCTGCCGCCTTTCCTCTAGGGGTGGCCAGTACCTCCACACAAGTGCCTCCACTTGACTCTGTCCTTGCATACTTCTTTCATCTCATCTAATTTCATCACTCTTTTCATGCATGCTCTTCTCTTGTTTCCACTCTGTAGATTCCATTCATTCGCAATCTCATTTATCTGATCAATCCATTGTTTCCTAGGTCTTCCCCTTCCACGCTTACCTGTTACATTCCCTTTATACACTATTTTTGTCAGTCGGTCTTCATTCATCCTTTCAATATGTCCAAACCATCGCATCACACTTCTTTGAACTTTTTTTTTATTATTATTATACACTAAAAGAAAATAAATAGAGAATGTAAGTAACTTACGATACTCATAACCTTTAAGCAAGGTGGATATAAAAGAGGTTGAGAAATCTTATATAAAGAGCAATGTCAATCATTGATTGCCCGCCAGAAAAAAACTTATACAAACCAAGCAGAATACCTCTAGTACAAAATGTCCGTAAGTCTACTCACTTGCACTATGTGTGAGGAGTCTGTATGGTACTGTAAGACATTAGTGTAAATATCTTGCTGGGTAATGATGACTCTTGGCGTATACGTTGGAATTACTTTTGATTCCGATGATTGATTGAAGGTTTGTCCCATTTGCTTTGACATTTCTTGGTCCCCCCATTTCCTAAAATGAGAATACATGATATGAATATTTCATCAACACATAAAACAATGATTAAATAACATCCAAATGAGAAGAACATCTTCTTACTTACAATCTATCTTCATCTCATGTTAACATTTCAGATTTATATTAAATGCCCACAAGCAGACACCTCTAAGTTCGCGCTCACACATGCTGCATGTGTGCGGTGGCAGCTCTGTTGGTAGAATGCTCGTGTTTCATGCAGAGGGCTAGGGTTCGATGCCAAATAAGGGGTGCCAGAATGATTTCGCATTTCCGTGTTTATTTCAAAACTAAAATAAAATATCGGCAGGGTTTACTCCACCTTCTCCCCCCCAGAAGCTGGGAAACCTCTTGTTCAACTAAAGTAGTTGGCGTAAGGCCAGCCTACTTACTTGTTAAAATAAATAAGTTCCACATGCCACATCAATCTCTTTGAGAACAATGCAGTAAGAAGTGGCACTATATAAGCAAATTAGTTATTGCATTGCTATATTCAGCCACACATGATCCGCGATTCTTTTGATGTCATCCATCTACCTATGATTGCAGCCTCCGTGATTCCTGCTTACACATTGTGAGTTACCATTGGACGATCCTTTTCGATCCCCCGTCTTGTGACAGCAGCCTGCATTGCCAGATATCATTTCACAACCTATTTCTTACCTGTAAACTGCATTGATCAAGTCAAATATCTGCATCAGCTGCGCCAGGTTCTTTCCCCCTTCAGCCGTTAGATCTTTGAGGATGTCGTAGATGGGCGCTCTGCCCTCTGTTCTCCTCAACAGCACGCTGACAATCTTCTCAGGCTTGGTGCACAGCAGCCCACTCGGCTTCAGGACAATGTGCCACAAGCAACCTAAGCGGGCGTCTATTATAATGTCTGGTTGAAATGCTACCCAAGTCCCAGAATCTGAGCGTGAAAAATATGTTAAGAAAAATTATTTGAAAATTATACCTATAAAAAACAAACATATCTTTAATGGATTTGAAGGTACATACAAAACTGTGTGATCGTAGGTACATACAAAACCGGTGTTATGGCCGAGGGGGCCAAGTGGGCTGATCTTTCCTAGCGTATTTGGAATAAAATAACGTTGGTTCGATCCCCGCTTGGGTCATTTGACCATAACTTTGACCCTGGTTCAACAGATGTCATTGGGTAATTATTAATTGAGATTTAATCTAAGTTGCAAATATATGTAACATTAAAGATTCAATATTATTTTATTTATTTAATTGAAGATTCAAATCAAAACACTGTTTTGTATTTTCACGATTAAAATCAATTTATTATTTAATTTACTAACGTTTTCGATAAAATATCATCGTCAGGTATACAAAAATAGGATTTAAATTTTTTGTATACCTGACGATGATATTTTATCGAAAACGTTTGTAAATTAAATAATAAATTGATTTTAATCGTGAAAATACAAAACAGTGTTTTGATTTGAATCTTCAAGTAAATAAATAAAATCATATTGAATATGAATTTTCAGTGTTAATACACAAACAATTCAAAATATAATTAAAGATTCACATTATATGCATTTTCACAAGCAGAAATGTATGAGTTCGCGCTTCAACATGCCGCATATGGACCGACAGTTGTGCTAAATGCAGTACGTAATGCTTTAATGTCTGACATAATTTAGACTCCTTGTTCTGTCTCTAGCCCGGAAAAGCATAGCACCAGGTACTGCATTTCGGACAAAAGAAATAACTAGCGTATATTTTATAATCCTGTAAAGTAAAATAAAATTCCTGATAACCGGGGATACATTTTTGATAACTATGGGTGACCTCATAGCCGAGAGTCGTTTTGAATTTGTCAAGTACATTATTGTAGAAAGTATAAATACAGCAGTTAAAGAATAAAATATAACAGATAGTTTAAAGCTAAGGTCTTCAACCCGCGGCCCTCGGGCCTCATGTGGCCCGCCAGCTAATTTCTTGCGGCCCGCGGCCACCAGAGGCTAAAAAAATAAAATATCGCGCCCAGTGATATGCGATATATACGAATACGAGCACTTTTTTTTCGGAGTTCTTGGTGTTTTTTGTGTCATTTTGATTATTTTCATGGCACTACTCACAGGGGGGACCACAGGAAGGTTCGGCACATTCCCCCCCAGTAGATTTACTCAAAAAAGAGTTTCAATCGAGGTTTTCTGACTTCAGAGATAGTGAAAAATACATCAGTCTCTTTGCCCGACCATTCGGTGTATCCGTTGAAGACATGCCGGAAATTTTTCAGATGGAGGTTATAGATGTGCAGTGTAATTCGAAATTGAAAGACAAGTTCGACGTGGGTGTTTTTGATTTCTATGCAAAATATGTCGATCACAACTCGTTTCCTGAAATCCGAAAAAATGCCATGAAAATGATTTCATTGTTTGGGAGCACATATGTGTGTGAGCAGCTGTTTTCTCGTATGAAGTATGTGAAATCGACAACAAGGTCGAGAATTACAGATGCACATCTGGAAGGTAGTCTGCGGGTTGCAACCACAAAAATGAAAAAAAATATTAAACTTGTAAAAAATAAACAATGTCAAAAATCACATTGATTGACTTTAATTAACCAATAAAGATTGACTTTAATTAACCAATAAAGATTATTGAAATTTGAAATTACGAGTATGCATGTCTTTTATATTATTGATTAGGTGGTAAAGTGTCGTGTAAGTTGTGGCCCTTCGGACGATGTGAAATCGATGTTTGGCCCTTGCACTAAAAAAGGTTGAAGACCCCTGGTTTAAAGGATACACATTTGGCAGGGCTGGTCCGGCAGCGAAAAGCTCTTGAGAGACTTTGGTGTTGCTATCGGGAAATGGATTATGTTGTTACCTTCAATCGTTCCATCTTCTAAGATGTCAAATAACATGGAAGTCTTGCTTGCCTGAAAAATTACAAAATGACAAAAACATCACAGAAAAATAATGGAATCCAAATTTAAAAAGGATATATTTTGATAAGATGGTCTGTACAGTAACATCAATAAAGGAAAAATCTTGTGAAGACGAACAAAAGGTCCGCCCAAGAACTTTATATCCCAGGATTTGAAGCAGCTCATTAATGTCTCGTCCCATTTGCAGCACAAGAGGATGGAAACAAACAGAGACAGATGGCTGACACAATATAACACTCCTTTACAAGAGGATGATGATGAGTGAATTGCAAAAAAAAAAGGAAAGAAAATTCATGGGAAACGGGCGCCAACATTTTAGAGTGTTAGTGGCCAGCTTTATTATACATTCTAAAAAGAGATATTTTGTTTATTTGTCTTTTGTTCAGTAAAATAGGAACAGTAAAGCCTAGGTACAAACTTAAATAACTAAAAAATAACAACATAAATATATTTTAATAAATGTGCAATAAAAAACAGAACATATCCAAATTAAAGACAGATAATTCATGAATAAGATAGCTTCAATTGAAACAAATAACATAAAACAGTTGTAATAAATAACAATTCAAACCTTTATACCCTTTTTTAACAAAATTTCAAAGACATCATAGACATGTAAAAGATCCAGAACACTGCTCACTCACCATTAGGATGAACCTGCCTGTGTGTTCAAGGTGATTGAATGAACTCAGCCTAAATTTTTATTTAAAACTTCTTTCTTGGCGGGCAAACGTTACATTTATTTGGGACTAAGGTCCTTAGCAACAAATAAATAATACTCGTTTGCCCTTACTCTAGCAACCCGGCCATGTGAAAAAGTAATTTTGTCTGGGTCCATTCATGTACAAAACTAACCTCAGTTAGCCTCTGAAGATGGACGGATAAAGTCCGATAGCGCTTAGGCCTTGTTAACTCAAAATAAGTGAAAATAAAACTAGGTTTTAAAAAAGTTTTCTTTTAATTTAAATTTAAAATAGTGTAAATAGCATTGACTGCCGCTAGTCACTGAAGATACCTCTCAAAAGTGGTTCTTCACAACGAAAATATAAAACATTGTGTAAATCAAAAATGTAAAAAATATACAACGGGATTCCTATAGGTAGATTTAGTGTCCATTTTTTTTTGGTTTACACAATTGAGGTGAGCTTACGCAATGTTTTATACTCCGAGTACTGGACACAGAAAGTTTGTAATATATTTAATTTTTAGACATACCTGATGATGCACAACTACTAAATCATCCACAACATTAAACGCAAATCTTCCAGTGAGCCCCGTGCGCAAGATGTGACCTTTCCCTTCTTTGGACGACATCTCGTTTCCCCCACGAGTTTCCAAAGGCAGAGCCAGCACCTCTGCAGGACAGTCCCCCCCGTGACGTAGGACCAAGCACCAACAGCGGCCGTACAAGCGAGCACACCAAACGTCTCGCTCACTCAAAGCACGACTGCCTTCCACTGAACAAAATACAAACAATAATCATAGATTACAATTCAGATAACATGAATATGCTTTCCTGAAAGCAGATTTTCTTATTCAAGCAATAGTGGGCTTGAGCAACTAGAACCTTTCATTCAATTAACTCTTTAGGTTCGATTCCCGACGGAGCACACAAAATATAATTTATAGAAAGACAATCTATTGCGCCATTTTTTTATACATTTACACCTTGGGCTCGTGATTGGAAGGTAGTGGGTTCAATTGCCGAGGGAGCACAAAAATATAATTTATTTTTCAAACATGCTCTTCAACGGAATGAAAAAATCATCTCCCTCTACCAAAGAACAGTCACCATAGATCCATCCAGCATTAAAGCAACCAGGTCTTGCTTGGGAATTGTTGCTTTTTAAAGTCAATCTCGTAGAGGGCTCTTGAGGTGTGATTCACACAAAAACATTGCTCTTCAAATAAATTATCATAATATTATAAATAAGAATAAACTGGATTTAATTATGGGGCCTCATTTGTTGACTGACGTCAGCGTGCCACGGTCTCCATTGTTCCCAATGGAGACCCATGGCAAGTAGAATTGGAATGGCTCTACCAGACCATCTTACCCAACGCCTCTGTACTTCCATTTGAGATTGGGTTTTTATAATGTAGGTTCACATGCGGCATGTGTTAGCGTGAAATTATACATGTCTGCTTGTGGGAATGCATTTAATATAAATCTTAAATGATATATATCCTTGCAGCTTAGATTAGATTAGATAATTATACGTATATATAGATAGGATATACATTTCCATGGGTCTAATGGTGCAACTAAACCAAGTAGAATACCATGCCTTGCAGATCTGAGTGTCCACTGCTTTGAATCCATCTCAAGCGTAGAAACTAAAAGTACGAAGGATCCACACCATTTACATTGACGTAGAAAAGTAATGTTAAGTAAGCACTTACTTTCAACTCGTGGCAACTTTGTGATGGTTGAATTATTTAGGATGTAAGGATGTAAATAGTTCACATTGTCTCCAGCCAGCACGGCTAGCTTACTGCGAGCACACCACGAGAACCAGGAACCACTGGAAACACCAACATCAACAAAAATTAAATGGTTTAAAAGAAATGAGAACACAAAGAGATTAAAGGACGTGGCACAGAGGTACAAAATGTAAAAATCAACACAACAGAAAAAAGACAATCTTCTTCATATGAAGAACCCTTTGATCCATATTTACCTACAAAATGCTTGTTTGAAATTAACAAGAACAAATACGGAAGGTCATAGAAGTACAAAATGTAAAAATCAACACAAAAGTAAGGAGATAACTTTCTTCATTTGAAGAACAGCTCTTTGATTCATGTTCACCGACAGAATTCAACAGAATTCTGTCAATCATTAGGAGAAGATATTAATGTGGTCCAGTCAATAAAAGTCAGCCCACTGCATTGACAGGGTTTCATCCAGCGAATGGACCATCGGAGCCTGGAAAAGATAATTGCAACGGACCCAAAGGGACACAGGACAGTGGGGAGACTCAGAAAAAGTTGGCTGGACGGAGTGATGCCAGACTGCTGTGAGGAATGGGAGTAGGAGTATACGAGTGGTCTATCAGAGCTGGAGCTTCCTGATGTTTCACCAATGTCTACGATAGGCTTCTTTGTGATGTTGATGAAACTGTAATGAAATCAATACACTTGTAATTAATAAGAAAGAAGGAGACATTTACCTTATTGTGGTAGTCTTCAGAGTCTTCAACTGCTTTTTCTCTGGTATAACTTGCAGCAGCTCTATCCCGTGGTTCGTAACAAAGGCGATCTCATTTATTTTGGTCCACACAAAGCCCAGGAGTGTGCCGTTCTTCCATTTGCTGCTCTGTGAGTACTCTGCAGTAGTCGGCACCAGATTCTCAAAGTTCATGAAGTCTACGGACGTGTGGGAGCGCTGAACTGCGAGCACAGATAAGTCGGGGCTGAACTTTATGGATATAACGGGGCCCTTGTCTTCCATACGGAATGTGGTGCATGTCTTCTGATCTGGGCCCTTCACTATCACGCCCGTGACTCCCCCTGAGCGAACAGCGAATACCTGAGAGACAACGATACAAATATAAAATGTAAATAGAATGAACTCTGGGATGACTGTCAAAATCATGATATGCAAAGTTTTAGAGGGTCGTTAACCATCGGAAGACCCTCAAAGACGTGGAGAGAGTGCTGAATGTCCTCCAATATAAGTCCGCAGCCTTGCTGGCAGAATTCTAGGTCATGGGCACAGTAGCACGGCCAAATAGGGTGGTCAGGTTTCTCCTCGGAAGCTCCAAGGTGCTGCCAATGGTTTGCGCTGACCTCAGTGTCCACCCTCTTTTGTCAATGCATTTTTTCTCAATGAGCTCTTGCAGGTATTTAGGAGCTGCTGTTTGGTAGTGATTTATGAGGGAGGCCACTATCCATCCCAGCTTATCGCGCTATTGAAAATTACCTCTTTTATATATTCAATGTCAAAAAAATAAATGCAATTAATATGTATAATTCATAGCATTATTCCTATAAGGAAGGTTTATCACTTTGGTGCCAAAAATAAGCTCCAGCTATAGAGCATTTGGAAGATTTGGGAATCAAATATCCAGGGCATATAGGTACTGGGAGGGGAAAAATACCACCTTCTCCAACTTATATTGATGGCAAATAAAGGGACGCTGAGGCCCTGGTAGAAGACTGATGTCCTGGCTGAGAAATAGAAGGGAATGGACCAGCATTCGCACCAGTGTGGAGGAGCTGTTCTGAATGGCGCAGGACAGGGACATGTTCACCGAGGTGATCGCCAATATTTTGGGAACCTGACAGGGCATATGAAGAAGATCAAGCTTTTATGTGTAATTTGAATACACAGCACCAATAATATAATAAGTTAATTTGTATGGCGCCTTTTCATGACCCTTGGTCATCCCAAAGGCGCCGGACAACTCATGTACGCTTGTGAATGTAAGTGAGGGCCTAAGAATCCAAAAGGCCATTTCCATATTCATGTATATAATACATCCATTCCTGCCAGTTAAATAGGATTGTAAAAAATCTGCCCTCGAGTATGCACGGGTGAATTAGTAGGTACATATTTATAATAATCAACCACTGAATACATTTTATTTTAAACAGTTGTCATTACCTGGCCATTGGTGTCATCAAAAAACACATTAGTCAACTGGCTGACGGCATCAAATCTGATGGGATTCTCCGACAACTCTAAATAATAATCTTCAGGTTGAAGCGTCATTTTAAAAGCTGTTAATCAAACTTAACACAGACATTCACTTCGCACATTCAAACTGACATTCCCGATAAATATTTACAAGTAATTGAAAAAATCGGTAGCCTTCGGACTGCGACAAGAAACAACAAACACACAGCGCACTGACGCGGAGAGAGTCTGAAAAATTCTGACAGGCGCTGACAGCGACAGGTATTCTTTGATGATGTAAAATCAAATACTTTCCCTAGAAAGAGGGGAAATAAAATTAAAGGAAAATTAGTCAATTTAGATAACAGCTATGTGAGGGTGCCATTACGACCTCAGGACCGTCAAACTGCCATAATCAACGGTAATGAAATTTTAATTATTCAACAGAATACTTCTTAAATTTTAGAAATGCAGTTAACTTCACTATGAACTATCAAAAGTGATGTAATACAAGATGACGGTGTTTATTCCGATTTTCACCACGTTCATTTTAAGCCGTGTAGGTCTGTATATAAAATCATAACACAGCAATAAACATTAAAAATAAAAACTTCAAATTTTGCAACGGTCAAAAATCACTATTTCTCCCATTGTGGGAAATTTTCCGTTGCTAATGGAACGCACCCGATCATCTTCACATCATATTTGAAGTAGGTACGTCAAAATTTTTGACATTTATTTTTAGTGTGAGCATTACAAAAAAAGTCAATATCACAGAAGACAAGCCATTGCTTTTAATCGCTGCGAATTTGTAAAAGAAGAAAAAAAAAGTTGTTAAACAAACGTCAATGGCAAACAATCACCGGCGAGTTTTGCAGTATTTTTGTTTAAAATAGTATTGAGTTTATTTGATTTTAAACATGTCCAACACATTACTTATCCGTCATCTCTGTGCAGACTTGACTACATCTGAAAGGGAAGATTTTTTAAAACATTTTGGCGCTCAAAAAGTGTGGTTCATTAATCCTTCAAGTCACACTGCTTTTGCATCGTTTGCCACCAGAAGTGACGCTGAAAATGCTCTCAGGCGTCTTCACCAGCTTGAGGTGCTAGGTAGAAGACTGACCGTTGAATTTTCCAACAAACATTCGGTTCCAGTTGGGTTACAGCTGGCAACACTTAATGATGATCCTTTGAAAACCGCTATTAACTCGTTATCCTATTGGAATCCTTCAGTCAATCTCCTACAGCCTCCTCCTCCGCATCTCTCATACAAATACCCTCCATCTACTCCCAACACTTTATTCAACATCTTTTACGAAGTTGGAAGAAACATAAAGTTGTATGTACAAATACTGCATTTAATGAATAAAATGGGGCTCGACCCTCCATTTGAAAGTATAAATGAAAGCGTCAGAGAATATGTAGTAGAATGCTTGAAAGCTGTCAATATTACGACACAATTTTCAAACAAAAATGATGACAAAGTTGTTGTCGAAAATGTAACGGAAGAATTTTCGGAGGAATCTGAAATTTCAAGTGCCGAAGATGATGATAGAATGCAAACTCAAGTGGGTACAGCTCTGCCAGTGAAAAGGAAATCAAGACTCCAGAGAATAAACAAAAGACCAAAGATTCTACTTCAAACTAACATCATGAATAACCAACCTAAGAATAGGAAAACCTACGATGCAAAAGAAGTATTTGAAGAAAGAATAATGCAAGAAAATAAAAAGATAAAAGTGAAAGAAATTAAAGTGATTTCGTCTGAAGCAGGAAAAGATGACGCTGTGGAGATTGTTGGGACAATAGGAAAAATGGCTGCAAGTGAGAAATTAATAATTGATAATAATGACGGAATTGAAAAAGTTATTAGAGATAACAATAAGCTTGTAAGTAAAGATGAATTGTTGTTGAATAGGATATCGAGCAAAGATATGAAAGTTCTTCCTATTTTTAAAGATTATCATCCTGGCAACCCCTCTATGAGACTGTATATAAAGAATCTATCAAAAGAAGTCACTGCTCAGGATGTAGAGAACATCTTTAGAAGGTACTTGTTGGATTGTGACTGGAAAGAGTCGCAGATGTTTGATGTTCGGGTGATGCAAGAAGGTAGAATGAAGGGCCAGGCGTTTGTTACGTTGCCAAGTGTTGAAATTTCAGAAAAGGCGCTTCAGGAAACAAATGGTTATATACTGAAGAATAAACCGATGGTTGTGCAGTTTGCAAGAACTGCTAAATGATATGAATTTTTATATTTTGGGATCAACAATGTTTTTTCCAAGCAGTTGTGTCTCAGTTTATGGGATAAGAAATTTATTTTATGCAATTGTATGTTTGTCGTTGTTTACAAGAGGAAAATCTAAAAGCCATACTTAAATTGTTTTTTTTTGGAAAGTATAAAATATAAAGTAGAGTTATGGTCTTTTGACATTTTTACCAATTCAAACTAATTTCACTTTTTGGATATATGGCAAACCATTATAGAAGAACTTGAATTATTCTCAACGTTTTGTTGAATTCATCCTCAATCGCTTTGCAGAAAGGATGCCCCCTGAAAACTTTGGCTACAACGCCAATGAAATTTTGAGAGTAATTAAGTTATTCTACTTACAACGATTTATCAAATATCTAAAGTGCTATTAATTTTAATTTGTAAATATAGAGTAAGATATATCAAGAACTTTAATTTATTCTACTCGTATAATAGAACCTTGATTACCCGAGTTTGCTTTAACTGAGCTCATGATTCATTGGGCTTACAACCCACTGCTTTTATTTTACTTCATGTTACGGGGCTGACCACCCATGCTGTAGAAAATGGCTCACTTTGCCAATGTCACCCCTGTTTCAGGGAAGGTCGGCAAGAGTTGCAGGGTGTATGTCCATTTGAAATTTGGTTTTTATATTGTAGGTTCACATGCGGCATGCGCAAGCGCGAACTTGTACGTGTCTGCTTGTGAGAATGCATGTAATGTGAATCCCCAATGTTACATATCTTTGCAACTTGAGTGAGCAAAGAACTCACTGAGCCCAGAGCGATGGTTGACGTCTTTAGCTGCGTTATATGATCCAAATTAGAGTACGCTGTCGAGGTTTGGACTCCTTACCAGCGGAAGTACATAGATATGATAAAACAAGTCCAAAAAAAGTTTCTCCGGTATCTCCTCATGAGGCGGTGTGGAAGTTATCCACAATTCATGCATCATGAGGAGCTACTTTGGGAGACTGGATTTAGAAGCCTGGAAACGAGGCGCAACAGGTCCCTTATGGTGCTCACTCATAAGGTCATCAACGGCTTAATTGACAGTCCCACCCTGTTGGAGGGCTACAGGTTGTATGTGTCTGACGACTACACCCGAGGGCGAGGACATGATCTTTTTCATGTACCAAAAAGCCGTACTGATGTCGTGGCGCAACACCCTGTGACTCGGAGTATAAAGCTCTTAAATAAGTCTAATATAGACATTTTTGAGTGTAATTTATTAACATTTAAAAATCTAGCAATAGAGTTCCTCCCAGCGTGTTGATAGCTATGAGGGTGCACTGTAATAAGGGTGACCTGTTGTGCACAAAAAAAAAAAAAAAACTTATTTTTCAGGGTTTGGTGGTTTACACAGTGAAAGTCCATTGTATAATAATCAAATAAATATGAAGTTTTAATTCACTTTTTTATTATTTTATTTTAAATATGTCTAACAGTTTTCACCTAAAAAGGCATCTAATTTATATATATCTATTTTATTATATATATACATCTAATTTACATATTGTCATTGTCATTGTCCTGAGGATGCCTTTTTAGGTGAAAACTGTTAGACATATTTAAAATAAAATAATAAAAAAGTGAATTAAAACATTATATTTATTTGATTATTAAAACAAACTTAGATTAGATTATGGAGTCTATGTCATACTAGCTTTTGATTATCCTAGTGCTAGGCTGGGTCGCAATAATAATTGGACAATTTGTATACAGCGCCGTTTAGTGGCACTAGCCACCCCAAGGGTGCTTTTATGTGTTGAAGCTTCTGTTAAACAAATGTGTCTTAAGCAATTTCCTGAAATTGCCAACACTGGTCTCTGTTCTCAACTCCAGAGGTAACGCAACGCAACTAAGCTACACATATAGTGTAACTTCTTGCCGCGTTATCCCCGAAGGGGTCGCATGTGGCGAGTTGAAACTATTTATTTTTACAGGTAAGGGGGCCGGCCTTACGCCAACCAATTCAGTTGAAGTGGAGGTTTCCCAGCTCCCGATGGTACTCATTTCTTGTGAAGGCTGAGTAAACCTTGCCGGTATTTTATTTTGGGGTTTGAAATAAATACCGAAACGGGAAATCATTTCTGACACCGTCGGTGGGATTCGAACCCGAGCTTTCGGCATTGAATGCAAGCACTCTACCACCTGAGCTATCGACCGGACTAGGTAGACTCGGATAATCAAAGTTGTATATTGTATATGTTTTCCACAATTTAGTCATCTCTTTTCAAATGGCGGTTTTGTATGTAATTTTATAAATAAATATGTGAAATAACCATTGTATATTTACAAAAATTATAAGAGGCAATTTTTAAAAACAAAAAATAATGCCTGCTATCCTTTGAATAAATGCATTCAAAATGTTATTAGTTATTACCTGTTTAAAAACTGACTTGAAAAATTATAAACTACCATAAACTTTTTTTTTGTAGAAGAAAAATATAAATTCTGTGGATCTGTTGGAAAAATGAATGAAAAAGACACAAGTTCTATAAAAAAAACTTTATTCATTAAAAATAGTTCAATTTCACTTCTTCAACATAATACGAGCTGTTTTCATTGAAATTCATTGTTTTATTGTTGTTTTTACCGGAGCAAATAGACTCCAAGAGAGGAACAACATTTTCCACCTCATCTACTTGGCATATCAAGTCATTTATAGTTGCATTCAGGTGAGAAATTATCTCAATTGTTCGATCATCTTTCGCCAAAACAATTTGCTGGTAGTGAGCGTCTATAATAACAGTGCTCCAAGCTAACAGTTTTTCTTCATACAGCCAATCAAACACATTGTCTCCGTTTTTGTCTTCCAGCAAATAATTGAGATACCTCAAGAGTAAAAGAGAATCGGCGTATAAGAAATGTTTCCTGTAATACGGAATCAAGTTTTCTTTGATGTAAGGAAGTCCAAACAACAGATTGAGAAGTGCCCGCCATTTCTTTTCCTTCGTACATTTAGCAGCAAAATCATTATCAGGACAATTCACAAAATCTTTATTTTCAACGTGTTTCAAAGCATGCGCAATCAACGTGACTACCATATTTTCAGGAATATCTTTAAAACTTTTCAGCATGTTGATAATCTCTCCAAAATCTTCATCTAGCAATTGCGGAAGATACTCTTTACAAATTTCTCTTTCAGATATTCCTTGTTTTGCAAGGTCTGCCCACGTTTCTTTAGGTTTCCAATTCACTTTCCCACTACCCCAATCGGCCATGAGGACAGTTTCATTGTCATTGTCACTTTTCTGCGAGCAGATCAATGAAAGGGTACTTCTATCTGAAGAAAGAGTGTATGGGACGACTGCCAAATGTTGGGCAGCTTCTAACAGGATATTTTCTCGTAGACACCACAATCTCGCTCCTCGGCAGAACATTTTAAGAGGATGACTGCAAGAACCGACTCCAAACAGTACATTATACACGGCTAAGACAGCTCCTTCATGGGCAGAGTCAGCTCCATAAAGGGCGATGTGATTGTCTCCCATCCAAGCCATGCTCACTTCTACTTCACAACTGATCCTGCCAACATGTCCCACTAAAGTGAAACTCTCCTCAATCAAGTTGTAGCTGAATAATCTACAGTCAGACCCTGTAAAGTATAACAAATGCAAATGAAAATCACAAATAGATCTAACAGCCCTGAGATTGAATCAATGTCTGTCTCGATCAACTGTCGACGCTATGGGTAAGACGGTCAGAATGACTGTTGAAAAAATGAGCAGGATGCTATAAATGGTAAACCAAAAAATTCTCCCAAGGGCTGAAAGTCTCATCACCACAGTAATTCTTACCTACCGAATATCTGTAATATTTATATGAAAATCTGTCCATCCAAGATGGCCACACGTGAACAGCTGATTAGTCTTCATACAAATATTACCAATATTTGGTAGGTAAGAATTACCGTGGTGATGAGACTTCCAGCCCAGGAGATATACACACTCATACATACATTTGAAAGGATAAATAAAGTTTTGATTTCACTCATTAATATAAAATTACTTACACAGGATATGCACTTGCGGTGGTTCAGCTGCGCTTGATACAGCAACCCCGACAACTTTTCCCTTGATAAATTCTTCTCTCTTGATTTCAACTCGTCGCAAAGTATCTAAAGTCAGAGTGTTGATGTCGGCATTTAGTTCACTAGTCAGGATACAGAAGCAGCCATTGCTCTCATTCTTTAAGATGTAACAAATATGCAGCTTTTCATTGTAGTTGTAAATTGCACATTCCATGAGCACTTCATTGTTTTGCAGAATGTCTACCGATTCCAAGTTTCTTCTTGCCAATATGCCGTAAGATAAATCGGCACATCCGCCATCTTTAAAGATGATCACACTTCCCCCAAGAGTGTTTTTTATAATTTTAAGAACGGGCTGGGAAAACTGAAAAAATATAAAACAATACATATTAATTAAATAAAACGCAGTTTCAATTCACTTTTATATTCTATTAATTTTGTCTAACGTTTTCGCCTACAAGGCATCATCAGGACAATCTTGTCCTTTTGATGCCTTGTAGGCGAAAACGTTAAACAAAATTAAAAGAATAGAAAAGTGAATTGAAACTGTGTTTTATTTAATTAATATACAATGGACTTTCACTGTGTAAACCACCAAACCCTTAAAAATATTAAAACAATACACTTTATTTGTGGCACATAATTGTACCTATAGACCTACACGGCTAATACTGAATGTACGTGACAGTTAAGAGAATGCAATGTTGCGATATTAGGACCAACACCTATATAGCAAACTTTACGTTGAAATATCTAAGTGACATTTTACACAATGGTGGTTATAGTTTGATTTCCAACACCTTTAGTATAATCTGTGTAGCGATATAAAGAGTTTGAAATTTATTTGAAGATTGTCAGGTAGCTAGCATGTCAGATAGCTACCTGTGGAAAAAAAGAAGAAGAAGAAGACATGATCTGTCAAAACATCATACCTGTCACAGGAAAAATAATGTCATTACCAACTTGAAAGAAATTGAAGCGCATCTTTAGCCACAGAAATTGAACCGGATCCCAATGAGAGGAAGAAGACAGGCTGAGATTGTCAGTTAGGAGGGAAACACTTAAAATCCCCCGTTAAGCTCCGCATCGCGCTGCTAGGGAGTTTATAAAAGGCGTCGACCTCCCACAATCGAGGACACAAACTCTGAGGACACAAACTCTGAGGACACAAACTCTGAGGACACAAGCTCTTCAACACCTGAACCAATAACACCTACCAGGCGTGGCCAAGAACATCTATCGGAGAAGGCTTGAGTCGCCGTTATTGCCTGCACCCCCCAGCCCCTGGCCGCGCCTGGGTCCCCCGTGGCGGATTCCTCGGAAGGAAGGAGCCCCTGCTTTACCCGTCGCAAGCGCCCGCTTGGCTACTCCTTGATATCCGGAGCCCCGTGCCCAAAGTTCCTCGGGAGGACGGAGCACCGGCCCCGTCCAGCCGAGCGCACCCGTCTTATTGCTGGCGGAGCCCCGTGCAGCAATTCCTCCGGAGTGTGGAGCCCGACATCCCGCCAAAAGCGTTGCCGTTGCCGGCGCCCCAGCGTCGACTACCCGCATCCCAGCATCAAGACTTCTCTCCATCCTCGTGAGCTAATCAAACCCTTTAAATACATTATCTAATTTAACTTAGAACCAGTCAGTCGTGCAGTTTAGCGTGGTGATGCTCTCATTTCGCTTAATCTCAAATAAATCCCCTCTTTCTCCTTTATCTTGTGTTTGTACTTTACCTTTGACGTATTTAGAATCCGTCATAACCTCCAAATGGCCTGCCTTTCCAGGTGGGGCCATGGAGCGCCTGTAGTGGAGCGCCTTCAGTGGCTTCATTACAGTGGCGCCTTAACAAAAGACACCGTTGCTCGATTCACATTGTATTTTCCCCATTAACAAATAAAGTTTTATTTCAGCAAATTGTGTTCCAACGGAAAAGTGTTGTTTTTGTGTTTCGGGTTTTGTGGTACTTTGAAGTCGTTTCCACCTGGGATATTTGTGTTTTTGGTGGTTATGCTTTATCATCTTGAGGGTTGTTAACCGTTTTTCGTGGTTTGATGATATTTGGACGAATTCAAAATTTGAGTTACGTAATTCTAAAATCCAGACACGCATTCTCAAACTTACGTAAATTTTTTGACAATTTTTTTTTCTTTCCAAATTTTTTTTGGGCGTCTCTATTGCCAGAGGCGTAACCATTCGTTAAATTTTCTCAACAATAAATTTCAAGGGGTTCTCAACATTTTCAAAAAAAAAAAAAAAAAAAATTTTTTTTTTTTCAATAAGAACTCTCCGAAAGTTTCAAGGAGAGCCTTGTTGGGGTGGTGGATGTTTTCACGAAATATTTTTGGGATATTTCCATTAAAATATGTCACAGCGGCAGCAATAATAAAGAAGCTTGAGACAAGCATCTTTATTTCCCGGGGAATGCCGAGGTCCGTTGTTTGGGACAACGGTAAACAATTCATCGTCAGGGCGGTCGAGGGATTTCTGGAGATGCATGGAGGGCAGACAGGCGGACGTGAAGGGCGAGAGAAAGGCTGTTTGGCTTTTCAGCTGGGAGAATATCACATGAAGGATATTCTCGGAGCTGGACCGACTATGGCGGAAGAGTGAACTACTTTCCTACGAGCAAACGAGAAGTAGATGCGTAAACTCATTTACAAACACCTAGATGTCTGCAATGATCACGCATGACGTCTTCTCTATAAACTTATTACTCCATATCTTATTTTTGCAAATTCCATTTTTGTCCTGAAATATGACTTTGACCGTTCCCCGTTGAATTGGCCTTCAGCAGGGAGTACTGTTCGGAGTCGTTCCGTTAATCTTTCTACATCAATACCTACTCGTTTGCTCCAGGGAGACCTGGTTGGTGTCCATTTTTTTTTATTATTTAAATGAATGTTTCTTTTTCTTCTTACGTATTCTTTCAACTCGCATATTCATTTATGCTCAACTGCAGAAAACTGTCTGTTTTTGTCTCCGACCCACAGTATCAACTCCTTGCGAGTTGGATCAGGTAATTTGGCCAGGTCGTGAGTCAGAATCCAGCAGGTTCTCTTCGGAGAATGGATCTGTACTTTCTTTCTTGTTTACATGTTTTGGACGCGGGTTGTCTTTTGATTGCGGACTCAAAGTACACACTCTCATGAGTGATGTCAGGTAATTTGGCCAGGTCACAATCCAAGGTCACCAGCTGTTTATCCAACACTGTACCTTCTTTAATCTGTTTCATTGTTTTTATTTTGTTACTTTGTCTACGTTTATTGCCTGCATGATTTTTCAACTTTCCAAGTTTTGATAAAAACTTGGTGGCGCTCAAAAAGGGAACGAGAAGGAGAGCTGAGCTAGTCCAGATGTAGACATCAAGAGAACATCTGTGAACATCATAGGCAATACACCTTGACAAAGGTGGTATGCTGCCGAACGCTGTGAATGCGTGGGAAGACGTAGAGAGCACGTCTTGGGAAAGGGTGGAGCCCTTGCCGGTAACGCTGGAGTGCGTTGGAGCAGTCCAAGGGGACTGGACACAATCTGGGATGATTGTGGGGCGCTTGGGAGAAGCGTGAGGAGTGGTTTGACGTAACCGGGATACTCCTGCAATCCAACGGGATTGGCAACGCCGGAGTGCGTTGGAAGTCTTACGAGACTTGAAGTCCGACGGGACTTGGTACCAGTCTGACGAGACTTGGGGGAGTCTGCTGACTCATTCTTTGAAATCACCTTGGAGTGATGGGTACGCCAGGCTTGCATCTTCGGATGGCGCCAATGGATTGTATCCCTGTGTTTATTTATCATGTTATTTATTGACGGAAGGAAGGTTTTCGCCATGTGGCCAAAACCTGAGAACACACTGGAACCCAAGGAGAAGAGTGGTATGAAGATTGACCACCTCCTGAAGCCAGGCCTAGACTACTAAAAGCATTGTTAGCTGGGACAGTCACCACGGCGTAGTGTTTGCCGGGGAGTTTAGTTATTGTCATGTACGTCGGCGTATACTGCCCTGAGTCAGTATATACCGAATGTTGACTCACTCGAAACCCCTCAGAAGGGCTTGCTTCGGGGCGTACGCTAGTTACCACCCTATACCTGCCCGGGCAATGATCAACGCTTCTTCGTTGATTCATTGAAGCAAAAACCCTAGCACCCAACTTTGTGACTAGGGCTAGAGTCCTAAATCGTCGCTGGTCGGAGCGGTCAAGAAATGCCGACAGAGTGTGGTCAGTACTGTGTGTCTTCAGACCGGTATTGTCACATCTCGAGCAGGAGATCTTCACCTCTACTTCAATACTACAACATCTGTCTTATATTTTTGTATTTTCTCATGTAATTTATGTATGTAATATGTATACCCTGTACTTCATGTATATAATATGTATAACCTGTACTTCCCAATCCCAGGATTACCTGTGTTGAATAGTGAGATCAGTGTGCCACGCCATCTCGCGTTGCACTGGCCAATGAACGGGCCACCTCATTGTTTTTCCATGGTGTTCCTACCTCCTTTCCGCCTCTCTTGGTTTCTTATCGGTTCTTCCAAAAGAGTGTGAATCGAACCGAAGGATCATAAGTAGTTAGATCCTTTCCTTTTGTAACCCACATGTAACAGACAACTTGTTATTGTTTTGTATGAGAGCTCACCACGTTGTACTTATTGACTGCTTGCTGGATGATTTTGGTCTGTTAGGCAGGTAGATACCTAAAAATAAATTTCTGTGTACAAAGGCAAAATTTTTGTGTTTTCCAGAGCAATAAGTGAAAAACGAGCTAGACTCGTTAGTGCTTAGGGTCCTGTACCCCAAATGTGAATTGTGTGCCACCATTAAAACTTAGAACAAAGACCAAATTCTACCACTTAATAATCATGACTTAAATTTTTATTATTTTACAAGAACAAAACATCACTTTTACAATTTCATTTTATTTTGTCTTAACTATGTAATGTACAAATTTGTTTCTGTGTCAATTTGCTTTGTCTCATAATATTTTACACCATTTCTTATACAATTTTTAAACCTGTTTCAGAGCTACCTGTGTACAATTCATGTCGTCTGCGTACGACCTCTTCTCTGTATGTCTTGTTCAACCACCGCCACCTACGCTTCGCACTGACTGGTATACTGTTAAACATATATTTTAAACTAACTTATGTCTGAACACAACGTCAAAAACTCACTTCGCTGGATTCTCTGCGCGAGGTGCGTTTTTGCCTCAGCGACGAGCGGGAATGTCAGGTAGCTAGCATGTCAGATAGCTACCTGTGGAAAAAAAGAAGAAGAAGAAGACATGATCTGTCAAAACATCATACCTGTCACAGGAAAAATAATGTCATTACCAACTTGAAAGAAATTGAAGCGCATCTTTAGCCACAGAAATTGAACCGGATCCCAATGAGAGGAAGAAGACAGGCTGAGATTGTCAGTTAGGAGGGAAACACTTAAAATCCCCCGTTAAGCTCCGCATCGCGCTGCTAGGGAGTTTATAAAAGGCGTCGACCTCCCACAATCGAGGACACAAACTCTGAGGACACAAACTCTGAGGACACAAACTCTGAGGACACAAGCTCTTCAACACCTGAACCAATAACACCTACCAGGCGTGGCCAAGAACATCTATCGGAGAAGGCTTGAGTCGCCGTTATTGCCTGCACCCCCCAGCCCCTGGCCGCGCCTGGGTCCCCCGTGGCGGATTCCTCGGAAGGAAGGAGCCCCTGCTTTACCCGTCGCAAGCGCCCGCTTGGCTACTCCTTGATATCCGGAGCCCCGTGCCCAAAGTTCCTCGGGAGGACGGAGCACCGGCCCCGTCCAGCCGAGCGCACCCGTCTTATTGCTGGCGGAGCCCCGTGCAGCAATTCCTCCGGAGTGTGGAGCCCGACATCCCGCCAAAAGCGTTGCCGTTGCCGGCGCCCCAGCGTCGACTACCCGCATCCCAGCATCAAGACTTCTCTCCATCCTCGTGAGCTAATCAAACCCTTTAAATACATTATCTAATTTAACTTAGAACCAGTCAGTCGTGCAGTTTAGCGTGGTGATGCTCTCATTTCTCATAATTTAAAATAAATCCCGTCTTTCCTTTACCCGGTTTTTCTCTCCATCACCTATATTTTTTAACCTCTTTAGCATCAGTGGAAAGCGAGCAAGGTGTTGGGCCTGAACACCACCCTGAGGAGTCTTTAGCTAGCCGGGCAACTGCAAAAGCGCGCCACCTAACCTCAAAGGGCCCCCTTGTCAGTAGAACCCGTCCTAACCTCAAAATGGTCTGCCTTTCCAGGTAGCGCCATGGAGCGCCTGTAGTGGAGGTTCAGTGGGGGGTCCGCAGTGCTTCATTACAAGATATAATGAAATAAAACATTGCGGCGTATTAACAGCTGATCCATTTTATATGGCACAGTGATCAGCTGTTGACACCGCCATGTTTTATTTAATCCTATCTTCCAATCGATACAATAAAACCTATCGAAATTTCCACCCTAGGAAGGCCAAAAATGCGATTCAATGGATGGTGTTAATGCAGATGCAGGGAAGGCGAGCATACATGGCTGGAGATCAAAATGAGAGTGGAGGAGAATCCTGGATTCAGCCAAAGCCAACCTAGGGCTGTCGAGCTCATGATTAAATAAATTACACACAATATTATATTTGCATTTAATATGAATCTCAAATGATACATATCTTTGCAGCTTAGATCTAGATTTTTAGATTAACCTCCCGAGTGCCGGAACGGATCCGCGCTCTAGATACTTATCGGATTATTGCAGAAAATCACTGACACTCTGAGCTGTGTAAGTTAACCAACATTTATATTACCTTATGCTTTTTCAGACCATCGAGGTTCTGTGTATTGACCTCCCATGTCTTCACAATGCGTTCATTGAAGATTCCCACGTACTGCTTCTTATCAACATCGTACACAACAGGGGAGCTTATGTGATCCTTAGAAGTCCATCCACCCAGCTGCTTTTGATCTGAAAACTAATCAATTAAGTTCAAATTAGTACTATGCTGTCGCTGTTTCACTAGAGGTGGCTAAAACCTTCGCAGTCTCCTCCACTTATTCCTGTCCTGTACCCTGAGTATAAAACATTGAGTTAATCTCACCAGGAATGCATGTATAATAAAAGTATGGAATATACGACGGCACTCCTAGAGTGATAAATTGTATTTATTTACGCAGTCAAGGCGAGTTTACACAATGCTTTATACTTATAACAAGTGTTTCAGTAGCATTGATATTTTTCATTTAGAGACGGCGCACTTTCGCAAAGCAGCGGGTGCTTCACTCAGGGAGAACTGATTTTCTTTATTTTTAAATTTACATCATATTCTGTTTTGAGAGCAGTATTTTTTTTTTTTTCTTGTAATTAGTTACTTGTAATTAACATCTTGTAATTATTTCCAACTTCCTAAATTTGATATCCGTGGCAACATATAATTGGCCATGTTTTTTTTTTGTAATTGCTACTATTATATTTCTTATGTAATGCTGTTTGTTGTCCTATTAAAATAAAATAAAAATAAATACTCGGGGAAGTGATATATTTATTTCAGTTCACTTTTATCCTACATTTCCTTCTTTTATATTTACTCTTTAATCAGTTTCATTCACAATTTCACTAATTTGATCACTCTCATTCCTTTCTCGGCCTTCCCAACCTCCTCTTGATTTTTACATTTCCTCTGTAAATACTCTTAGCCAAGCGTTCATCGTCCATTCTTTCCAAATGTCCCAACCACCCCTCAATGCAACCACCTCAATATATTATTTTGTACATCTGTCTTCACACCCTCTTCTAGGTTACATTATTTTTAACTCATTCATTACCTAATCTATATTTTTAAGTGTTCCTGCACTCGCACGTGTCTGCTTGAGGGCATGCATTAGGTGCGAGTCTTATAATTATGTTAGTGTATCTTTACAACATAGATTTTAATGGGTAAAATACATGCCTTGTATCGGGTAATAACGTTTTTCCCCCATGTAACTATTCCACATCCAGATTCTTTGTCTTCTGAAATGCCAATAAAGTTTTTTCGATCAACTAATGGACATAAACTGAAATATGAACGTAATTGTGCCATTGCGGCCAATTTAAAAAGACTTTCTGAAAAAGAGAGGTTATAAACACAGTTTGACAGTTTGGAGCACGTTTACAAATGTTTATTGACTGCTGCGTGGCTGCGCACAGAGGTGCTGCGTAGAAAGTTATGCGGCCAGTGAAACATACTCTGTGCAGTGAAATATATAAAAACAATGTTGAAGATTTTATTGGAGGATTGTATAAAGCACCTTGCATATTACAAAGCTGTAATTTATTTATTTAAAATATTGAAAAATTCAAGAACTTTGTACCTACTGGAATCTCGATAACAAAAAACAAAAATAGGTAGGTACTAGTTGTTAGTTTCTGAACCTACCATTTATATATAAATTTATAGGCTAGCAGCACAAACTCATTTTGCCAACTGCAGAAAATGACAGTTCTCTGACTGAATTAAATTTAATGTTTACTGTTGATTTGACATTCAAAATTAAAATTCTATGTTTAGTTCCACGTAACGACAACTTTGATTGCCGGTGTAAAGATCATCAAAACTTATTTAACCTTTTCACGATAAATTTTCTACCCACAAAATGTCGTTTGATTCTTCTGCGAAAAAAGTTTGCATCGTTGTGTTGGGAGATATAGGCAGAAGTCCTAGAATGCAATATCATGCATTATCTTTCGCAAAATCCAATTATTCCGTTGACTTAATCGGCTATGGTGGTACCAAACCGTCAATGGAAATATTATCTAATGAGAAAATAAAAATAAAAAGCCTGGTACCAATGCCGGATTTAAAATTTCCTCGGATGATTAACTATGTTTTAAAAACGTTGTGGCAGTTTTGTACGTTGCTTTTCACCATTTCGTTTCGAGGGAAATATGATTTTGTATTGTGCCAGAATCCTCCTGCTATTCCCACATTGTTAATCTGTTGGCTTTATTGTTTTTTTACTAAAGCCAAGTTTGTGATTGACTGGCATAACTATGCACACACCATAATGGAGCTGACACACAGCAAAGATAGCTTTCTGGTTAGGGTTGCCACTAAATTTGAATTTTTCTTTGGATCGTTGGCGAGCGCTAACTTGTGTGTTACCAGCGCTATGAGGAAAGATCTATTATTGCACCACGGGATCATGTAAGTTCTTTTTAAAGCTGGTATCATTATTCTGTAAACTAGTAAGAACTTTACTCGGTTTGTCTATGGTTTCAGTGGCGTATGTATGGGATCGCCAGACAAACCGTTCAAAGACTTTCATACATTACTAGACTGTACTGTGTGAAAAAGTCGTTAGTGTGTAAAGTTGTAAAATCTATTTTTGTATTGTTTGCTAAGGACCCTAGTCATCTAGACCTATGATTTGCTGGGAATTTTTCATATTTGTAACTTTGTTTCTTCTTCATTGCCGTAAGTACAAATTTTGGAATAAAGTTAGAACAAAGTTCCAAATTTAAAATTTCCCTTAACTTAAGTCTTATGTGACTTTAGCAAGTCCTTAGCAAGCAATATAATATACATATTGGTTGTCTATATCCCTAGACACCCGTCAAGGGGACGTAATTTTTTTCCCCTTTATTTTTGTGCTGACTACACTCACTTACTATCTCATGTAGTAAGATTCTTACAAACAAACACTTGAGGTGTTATTTACACACAGCTAATCCATGGCTCAACGACCATCTAACGTGAACTTGATGATGATCCATGGATCAGCTATGGATTAAGTGTGTTATGAACGACCCTTTTAGTGTACAGATTTTTTGATGCATCTACTTATGAACTCAGCACAAATGTGAATTTAGAATATTTTCCTCAGCGGGCACATGTCTATGTGACTGGTGCCCTTAGCAACCAATAAAAAATACTTGTTTGCCTTTTTTTTAGCTACCCAGCTGTCACAATTTTGTCTATGGTATTTTTTCCGCGCCCATGTAATAGCAAAGTTAAATTCAAGTTGGCTTTGAACATTTTCAGAGCGGAAACTTTGTATGACCGTCCTCCTGAAATGTTTCGACCAATCACATTGGAAGAAAAACACAATTTCCTGAAGAAGTTAAGTCTGGAACATTCCGCGTTTGCTGTGAAAGATGGAGAGACTTCTGATGATACAATTCTTACACAATGCAAGGAGGGAACTGTGATGGATCGTCCCGACAGACCTGGGGTCATCTTTAGCAGTACCAGCTGGACACATGATGAGGACTTCGAAATCTTATTTCAAGCTTTGAAAGGTTTGTTATTTATTTATTTTTAAGTAAAATTTCAGCATCCTGCTATGAGTAGTCTAGGTAGCAACAATGGTACAAATATAGACTTAAACAAACAAACAAGAAATATATAATGTTACTTTTGTGTATAAAATATTTATTTCAAAAACAAAATATAATTATAAAACATAACTTACAGAATCAAGTATTCACTTAGGCCCGGTATTTCAATGTTAGCACAGCGACTTAATACTGAATGATAAAGACGCGTTCATGTCAATTATGTGGGTAGTATTTTGTCACTGTTAATTCACATATGCGAACAATGAAAATACCGGGCCTTAATGAACCTTAGAACTAATACTCTTACTTATAATATGCTCTTGTGTATGATATTTCTGTGTGGTGCTTTCGGTGGATGGATTCAATGCAGTCAGAATGGAGTTTTAAATTAGTTTTTCTTTGTAGGTAAAGTCACAGGCCTATGTGACTAGCATTCTTAGCAACCAATATCTGGCTTGTTGACATCATATTTTTACAGCATTGAGAAACATATAAAGTTGACAAGTATGCTTAATGCAGTGCGTAGCGCTTAAGTGTCTATTCAAACAACCTAATAACAATGCTATTTTAACTTGTTTGTTTTTTTTTTGGAAAAAAAACAACATTTTTACAGCAAGCATAAAGTAAAACATATAAAGTTAATGACACTTTAAGCGCCCTTCAAGTGACTACATCACAAAACGGCGCTATAATAAAATCATCAAGTCATCATCATTTGTAAACACTCTCCATCCTGCCTCTGGCCTGGCCAAGTGACATCACATTGTTTTTCTTGTAGTGCCTTGTCAGGTCCCCCCGACTTTGGCGATCACTTGAGAGAAGGTCTCCCTATCCATCGTGGCTCAAAGTAGGTTCTCCATTGTTCTTATGCCATATGCTACGGAGCCATGAGATCTGCTTTCTGCAGACACCTCGTTTTCTCTCAATCTTTCCTTCAATCATCAAATGTGACACTTTGTACTTTTCCCCTCTAAGCAAATGTCCCAAGTACGACAACTTTTTTATTTTGACACTTGTCGGCAATTGTCAACCACCCCACACCCTGCAGATCTAAGAGTTTGGCATCTCAAATCTATCTCAACAGGTGAGAACATGTCAGACAAGTATGAAGGAGCCGTACCATTGACAGCTTTGTAAACCATCAGACAAACACGGTAGACCACCCTCTCCGGAAAACGAAGCCAATGCCGAAGCCAAATTTACAATGTTACTTTTTCTAGGTTATGATAAACTATGCCGCGAGGACAGCTCTTATCCCAAATTGATCTGTGTGATTACTGGGAAGGGTCCCCTAAAGGAGTTCTACACGGACAGGATGTCCATGGTTCCCATGAAGCATGTGGAGATCCTCACTCCCTGGCTGGAAGCCGCAGACTATCCGCTGATGGTCTCCAGTGCAGACCTAGGGGTCAGCTTACACACAAGCTCCTCAGGGCTGGATCTGCCAATGAAAGTTGTGGACATGTTTGGTGCGGGATTGCCAGTGTGTGCATTCAAATATCCATGGTAATAATTCACTTTATTTAGTTAAAATGCAACTAAGCTGGACATTTATTTTAACTTCTTGCCACATTCTCTCTAAAGGGGTCACGTGTGGAGAGTGGAACCTATTTATTTTAAAGTGGCTCTCAGCATGGAATGCAAGCACTCTACCAACTGAGCTATCGGCTCTTGATTTAGTTACATTTCTATTACTGTCCTTGCACACTTCTTTTATCTCCTTGACATTCATCACTATCTTCACGCATTCTTTTCTCTTTTTTTTTTCACTCTGTAGATTCCAGTCATCCATTATTTGTTGGTGCCCGACCCATCTAAATGTACTCCTATGCACTTTTACTCTAAAATTATCATTTTATTATATTCATATCATTAAATTATCATACCACACTTATTGATGAGCCATTCATTTTGGACCTTAACATTCAATCTTAAGGAAAAATAATTATATTGAGCGAAATAATTTACTATTATAATTGAAAATATTTTGATTCTAGCTTGAATGAACTGGTTAAAGTTGGAGAAAATGGCTACACGTTTGAGAATTCCGAACAGCTTTTGCAGCACATCCAAGGCTGGTTCAGTGGTTACCCAAACAACAAGCAGCAGAATGAGATCATCAACCAGTTCAAGAGAAACCTCAATACATTCCAGGAGCTGAGATGGCAGAGGAACTGGGACAGATGTGCCAAACCTCTGTTCTCATAATACAAGACTGATTTGTCATAAATCTTATCTATTTTTTAAATTTTATTCTCTTACATTATATTTTTTGTTTTATTAACTTTCAACTTAAATTAATGTTAAATGTAGAATAAAGAAATTGAAAACGAAACTATATTATGGACCTATACGGCTTAAACTGAACTGAGACAAATCAGGACTAAAGTAACCATCTTGTCAAACATTACTTTAGGTAGTTCAACGTGAAATTAGCGGAGTTGTTGAAGGAAAACAAAAGAACACTCAATTTTATCAGTTTGTTGGCCCTAAAGTTATAAAAGCGCCCTCATTCAGCTGTTGTATTCTACCTTTAGTTTAAGCCGTGTAGGTCCATACTAAATGTGTTATTTATTTGAAATAAAATTGTCAAGACAAAAAATTTAGCAAAATGGGACAAGATTTTGAGAATGAGATGCCAATTACACAACACCCAGTTTGAAGAGCACTCAAAAGCTGGAACAATAACAGGGCATTCTCATTTCCAGATCAGAGAAAGTTTTGAGAAACTGATCAAAATATCTAAATCAAGAAAAAGAAAAGTAATTTGGAAATCCTTGTAGTTAGATTATAACTCATTCTTGGAATAATTTCTTCTGACAGTGCCCTGTCGGGTCCCCTCAGATTGGCGATCACCTCGAGATAGGTTTTGCGGTCCTGCGCTGCCCAGTCACTCCTGAACAACCCTCTCGACATCTTGCAGTTCAGCCACGATGTCTGCCTTCTGCCAGCTCCCCTTTATCTTGCATGCCATTTTCTCCTCTTTAGTGAAGATTGGCAATCATCATTGAAATTTGCACCTTTGATACTGCTGCACGGAAGAGGGATTTTGTGTCTGTGGCCGAAATCAATCAGTTTTTGTCTTTTGGCAAACTACAGAAGTCCGGCTCTGGTATTCACATGGAAAAGAACCTCGGCATCATGACTTGCATGACATTATCAGGAGTTATCTTGTTTGCTTAAGAAATAAAATTCAAATGTTAAAAAAATCTTAAACTTTATTAAAATTATAGGAATACTTAACAATCTAAAAGCATTTGTGTATTATAGAACAATACTCTTATATTATAGGTTGTGTACTTGAAAATGCAGATATCACTGAATGTCTTTAATGTGTCTACACAAGGAGCTTCTCAATCTCTTGCTGGATGCCCAGGATCTGAGGCTTCAGTTGGGAGCCTTCGTTGGAAGTGACGGAGCAGGCAATGATGGCTCTAGAGACGCCACAAGCGCGCCCCAAAGCCTGCTTGGATCTGACAAACACGTACGGCACATTTTTATCCTCGCAGAGAAGAGGAAGATGAAGAAGAATCTCCAAAGGTTCAGCGTCGGCAGACATCACAATGAATTCCGACAAACCACGGTTCAGGGTTTTAGTCGCCTCATTGGCGCCTTTACGAAGCTGTTTGTAATTAACAGCTTGTTGGATCAAGTTCAGAATTTTGGATGTGAGAGCAGCGTCGGCCAGAGGGTATGCCTTTGCGTTAACTTCTTCGGTCTGAAACAAAAGAAAACACACTTTGAATAAAGCATGGGCAAATTAAAGAACCAACATTGCTAAAATTGTAATGGCTGCGGCGGAGCATAGCTTACCATTTTAAATAATTGTTTCTTAAACCTCTCGGCGATAATTTCGCTTCACTGAGGAGCGTAGTTATTTGGTTAGACCAAAATGTGGATTTACAAATATAACCTCAAAACAGGCACACGCGACGCCAAAATTCGTTTGTCAAACTGAACCCACAGAGTATAGGTATATAGAGAGCTGAGTTCCTAATATTTCTTTGTATTTCCGGTTTTATCAAGATACTAGCATCACGTAGTGTTAAGAGCATTAACCACGACGTGTGTGTGTACGTGTGAGTGTGTTAGTGCACTTATGCACACGCGCTATGCCATGCTCCTATAATATTATTTCATATTATTATTCCATACCTACTCCCATTTCGTACAAAAAATAAAACAAAAAGTGAATATTTACGTGTTTTATTTATTGGCAGATAAGATACAAGATCAGATACAGAAATTATTATTTTTTTTTAAATCTATTGTATCAGAAATATAACATAAAGTATGTAGGAATAGTTTAAGACAGTTTTCTATTTTGGTACTAAAGTTATTGATTGGCAGGTCAGTGAGGTTGACAACATAATTATCATCTAAAAAAAATGGTTGAATTATGCCGATTGAGGGAAAGGCGGCCAAATTATCAAATTACTTTCCTTATATGGGTATAATTAACCAACATAATATGGTTGCTTGCGCATGTGCATGAGATGCGGACTCAAAATTTTAATTCATCTTTGCAATTTTCAATCAAAATATCCTTATTTAAAGAATTTTTGGACCTTGGTAAGCAATTATTATAGTAACAATGATTTATTTTGACACTTTTGTCCAAATCACAACACAACAAAATCACAAAACATTTTTTCACATTTTTCACGGCTGTATAGTCTAGTGGTTGACGCCACAGACTCAATATGCGAAGGTCTTGAGTTCGGTTCCCAGCGGAGAACATAAACAGCGTTCAGCAAATGAATAAAATAACAATACCCATATCATTTTATGAGTAGCAGTCAATATAATCTTCCCGGCGGATTTCTTATAAAATTTCTTCGGAGTGGAAGCGGCAATACACGTACATTGGTTCAAGTTGAGACACTTCCTGGACCGCTTTCACCTGCGGCTTGAGTTTTTCTGGTCGAGAAAAACATCCCACCTGCAAAAAAACAATATGATAAAATATCGTATCCGATGTTTGAAATGAACTTCACCATATAATAATAAGTGTAATATTACCTTCTCTACGAATACAACTTGCAGCGATGGAATATAATGTCCTTTTTACTGAATAGTTCACGTTTTTAGATCGAAGACAAACTTTTTAACTCCGCGTGGAATCTGCTCTGGGGGGAAGTACGGAAATGGCTGGGTTTTGCTACATGCAGAGCGAGCGTAGTAATAATATTTCACTTTATAATTTGACCATGAATTAGACACGGCGATTTAAACAAAATTTCATTAACCAGTGAAGTTATAAGTTTTACAGATTCCTGTTTTTATATTTCCTAATATCTGCCTTCATTGACCCATAATTGAACAAAAATGGTGATTAAGACGCACGATCCTTTAGTCAAACTGAGATATTAGCGCCTCTACTTATAAGAGCAGTCCAAGCTTTTTATAACGATAGGTAGGTCCGACTTTTCCGGGTGTGACTGAACCCACAGACTGAACCATAGAGCCCGCGTTAACTAGTATTTTGCTACTGGTAGCCCTGTTTTATAATATCGGTAGCCATATTGGAATCCATCTTGGTTTGAGTGAAGTATCAAGAGGAGTAAGGCGGAAGGGGAAGAAGTGGTATTTTAACTGAAATCAGAATGAGCGTAAATAAATCTGAATTTATGATTTATATTTACCTACTGTAATTCATTTGAAAAAAGAGTTTAAGTGTAAATAAACTTTTCATTGTTTAGTATGTATTAAATTGCTCACTTTTTATTAAAAAAAACTGATGAAAAAATATTTTTAAATGATGGTTGAACTGTGCAGTGTGCTTAGCACAGGCCTGCTTGGCGCCTGTCGACCGCCGCAAACGTCAAGCGCCGTGGTCAAGCGTATTTGAAATTAACTGTTGTATTTTCACTATTATTGAAGAGTGTAGAGAGTAATGAAATCAAGAAGACTCCAGTGGCCGGACACGTAGCACGTGCAGAAGACTCCAGGATCATCAGAACTGTCTTGGATGGTGCCCCCTCAGGCGTTAGAACACTCGGGACGTCTCAGGATGCGGTGGGCAGAGAACGTCGAAGCCAACGCCGAAGTTTTGGGAGTGAGGCGACCATGGAGGGAAGCAGCACAACGCAGAGTGGTGCAGGTGTCCCTGAGCCTTGAAGGCTGTCGGCTGATGAGCCGAAGAAAGTGAAATTAAAGTGTATAGATTTCATATTATAAATATTTCCGGTCCTCAGGCCATCATCAGGGGACAATCATCAGGGATCCAAAACTTTTGCAAGAAATAGTACAGAATGCCAGTGTCCTTGACAATATAGACAGGTGCCTATTTGATTGTTTACCTACTACATTTATTTTTCCATATCATTTGTGTTTATTACATTGAGGTTTTTTTATTTATTTTTTTCTTTACACAGTGTGTATTTTTGTGATTGTATGACTAATCTTTCTAGAATAAATAAATATTGTGCAAAATACAAGTGTTTTATTTTGATAGCTTTAAAGCAATAATAATAATATTCATCAATAATATAGCAGATAATATTATATGAATATAGTGGTGTGGGTGTGCCCGCGTGCCGCGTGTTTATACACACATGCATACAATATCAAAGTCCGAAAAGTGAGATGTAAGGCAGCGAAGCAAGTAAGACGGGGAAGGGGGGTTTCGAACTACGGACCTACCCCAAAGCCATAGAGTGGCTTCTCTAAGTACCTATAATAAACTCTGTGCCATAGAGTATAACTGAACGAGTGATGTCATGAGCTTTGATATTTTTCCTACATAAATTTTACCTATTCGTTCCTTGTTACGATGAGAAAAAAATCGGTTGGTCAAACTGATTGAGCTGTCAAAATTTAATAATATTAACGAGTCCACTGTGCTAATAATATTGTTGTTCAATTGAGATGATCACGATGTTTGTTAAATTAAGAGCTTTGTAATTTAAACCCGGTTGAATATCCTTCTTTTTTCCTGTCGTGTCATTTTCGATTTTTTTTTATCATGGACAACCTCACAATAATATCAGGCACCTTGTTCCTGGCGGCTGATATATTTGCCATTATCAGTCTAGCGATGCCCGACTGGATCGTGACGGATGTTGGAGGTAATTATGACTTTGATAATTTGTATTATAAACCTTTGTATTATAAAACATTGGGCGCGGACAGTACTTGGATGGGTGACCGCTCAGGTACACCGCGTGTCGTTGGCATCTTGGACCGGTCCGTAGTACGTAGTGGCAACACTTCGGACTCATAAATGGAAGGTTGTGGATTCGGATCCCGGCGGAGCACAAAAAAATATACCATTTATATTTCGAATGTGCTCTTCGCTGAGTTGAAAAATTCATAAACCTTTACCAAAGACCGGTCACTGAAAGGTCCATCCAACCTTACAACAACTGGGTCTTGCTTGAGAATTGGCGCTTTCTACAGCAACGACCAAGCTCGCAGAGGGCTCTTGAGGTGTGATACACACAAAAACAGCGCTCACCAAATAAATCATCCTAATATTATTTATTTTATTAACATTTTGACCTACCACTTTATCACCCAATGGCTAGCTTTTTTCTTTTCAAATTTACCGCTGGCTGGTTGATGAAGACTTTGCGCCCAAGTCATCACCATTTTGCTGTAGATGTGTATTGACATTTTCCAGTGGTTCTCATCCGGTCGTTCGCGGATCCTTATGGTCCCCGAGACCCTTTTTAGTGGTCAGGCGAAAAGAGTGCCTTTTTTTGATGGTTCAGGGTAGAATGCATTATAAGAAGTAAAATAAAGTAAACAAAATAATTTTGGAGTGCAATTGAGATAACATGTGTTTTTAGAGTTTCTTTGGAGTGCTCTAATGGTTAATTTTTTTTTAATGTAATATTTTTTTGGCGGGCAAACGTCACCTGTCTTATGACTAAGGGAGCAATAACAAAATGTTTACATAGAGTTTTCTTGTTGGAGTGGCTGCTGGCGCTAGTGTGCCCTAACTGTTGTGTTGTGTCCAGGAGAGACGCGGCTAGGGCTGATGTGGACGTGCATGACGCTGTACAGCCGCCCGCAGGTGTGCTTCACGCCGCAGCTGCAGCTGGAGTGGCTGCTGGCTAGTGTGCCCTAACTGTTGTGTTGTGTCCAGGAGAGACGCGGCTAGGGCTGATGTGGACGTGCATGACGCTGTACAGCCGCCCGCAGGTGTGCTTCACGCCGCAGCTGCAGCTGGAGTGGCTGCTGGCGCTGGTCTGCATCTTCGTGGGCTGCATCTGTATCACCACCACCATCATCCTGCTGGTCTCCAGCCACTGGGACAGGAACGTGGTGCCCTACGCCAGATGGGTCGGCTTTACAGCTAGTGAGTGTGCATTACTACATCTCTTTATACCTATATATTCTGCGGATAATATAATTGATTTCAGATTATAATTGTGAAATTCAAGTCAATTTATTAAAAGAACAAAACGAAACAACAGCACCCCTAGGAAGTGATTCAGCCTTATAGATCTTTTCTATGGACACAATGAGGGGAGTTTTATTCTTTAAATGCCATCTCGGTGAAGGTTGCTGATCATCAGCGCTACTCCCACCCTGTTGACCGAGTCTCTGTGATGCTTAACAATATGGTGCTGCTTCCCAACCTTTTTCTTCAAATAATTATTTGTTGTGAAAATTTAAATCAATTTTATATTTATATTTTTAATAAAACTTATTCAAATAAGTTGTCAGCTCAATAGATTCAGCACAAATTCCATAGATAACAAAGTTATGATGTCACACGCCCCAATAGCTAGGAAAAAGGCAACTGAATAATTTGTTTTAGGTTGCTAAGGACCTTAGTCACATAGATCTGTGATGTTTGCAATTAAAAATGCTAACAAAAAAATTGTGCTGAGTGCATTGTAAATAAGAATATAACATAACAGAAAGCTGACTTAACTGTTGTTAATTTTGTGTCTTGATTTCAGTGGTGCTGTTTTGCCTGGCCGCCGTGGTGTTCCCGATGGGCTTCCACGTGGAGCAGATAGGCGGGCAGCCCTACCAGCTGCCCAACAGCCACCAGGTGGGCGTCTCCTACATCCTCTTTGTGCTGGCGCTCTGGATCACCGTGGTCTCCGAGCTCTTCGCCGGCAAAGTGTGCCTGCCACACTTTTAGTATACAGTCATCTGCTTCTTTCTGTTCCTCAGCCTTGCAGTGTTTTGCGCCGTCATTTTCCTGACGTGCCGTGTCTTGTTTGGTAATCTGCTGGAGGGTTCCGCATAATTTCACAAAAATTAATGGAAAAAATTGTAATGTGCGTGACAGCAGATTTTTTCATGGATGGGAGTTTTTAATTATTTTTTTGTGTTAATAAATTTGTGAAGAGGAATGCAATTCAGAAGGTTATTTTGTGTGGCCAGAAACAGGTATTAACATCATTAATAAATCAATATAAAATAATAGAATGAGCTTCAGAGTTGTTTGGCATGTCAATTTGCTGATGTCTTTGTTTGTTGTTAACGAGGTTCTATTATAGTCTATTTCTTAGCAAATATCAACAAGGACTGTCAAACAAAAATCACGTATCTTATATCTTTTATGTCTCTTTTTCATTTTATACATATTTTGTTTATATAGCTTTTGTAGCACATATGCTACTACGAGAAAAACAAACATCCACCATCTATATCTGCTATATTGTTTAATGCTAGTAAGATTACAATTTTGTGAAAAATTGTACATGACAGTTGATCTGTGAATAGTTTTTTTCTTAAATTCCATACTCCTAGTATACAACATTGCATAAAGTCTCCGCAATTGTGTAAATAGAATAAATGTACAACAACTAGATCAGTAATCACTCACTAAGCATGCTGTTTTGTCTTTCATACATTTTTACTTTCTTGTTATTCTATTTACACATTAGTGGAGAATTTATGCAATGTTTTAAATTAGGGGTATTGCTATCTTTTTACATTGTAAATATTGTATATTTCTTTGATTGATACGGGAACAATGTTTCCATAAGATCATTTCCAGTTTATAAGTATTATTAATAATTATAATATGATAGTCACCAGGCACCTAGTTAATAAGTTAAGTAAACGATGCATTTTGATAGAAAAAAAACATGTTGTAAATATTCTGTAATGGCAGTTTTTAGTTAACATTTGAGAGGTTGATTTGTAAACCTTTTAAAAAGTAATTTGTTTGAAATTAATCTATGATGATATGAATATCTGTATAACTTTTCAAATCCTGTTAAAAACTGGCTTGGTGTATTTTATTGTGATAAATTTTGTTTTATTTTGGTGGAAAAAAGTATACGTAGTTACGTAATTCAAACATAAAGTTAATTTTCGTTTTGAAGTAAAAGGAAAGAGAGGAGAAATCAACACGAGACTTCTCTTAAAAGGAAGGAGAAATAGAGGTCAATACTACTAAAAACTGTTAATCCAAATGTATATAATTTGATCCCAGACAAAGCTAAACACATACCCCCTTATTCATAAAAAGGTTTTAATTTTTAAACCAGCATAAAGTCAGATTTCCCATACTAATAAACTCGTTTATCTCTGGTTTTGGGTTCAACCAATCTAATGAATAAGGCCGATATAGTTCCCATTCCTTGACTTATAGGTTGGTATGAGGCTGACCACCCATACTGTAAAAAATGGTTCACTTTGCCAATGTCACCCCTGTTTCAGGGAAGGTCGGCAAAAGTTGTGGGGCTTATGTTCATTTGAGGTTTGGATTTTATTTGTAAGTACACATTCAGCATTTGCAAGCGCGAACTACACTTGTTGGTTTGTGGGCATACATCTGAGAGCTTTAAATGAATATATCCTTGCAACTTAGATTATAGATTATTATTATTATAGTCTATTATCAATTATTGATAAGGCATTGAATTTGGTCTTTCATTTAAAAAAAACTAAAAAATTAGTACCCTTGAACCGGTCCGTAGTTCAGTGGTAACACTTCGGACTCTGAAGGGGAAGGTTGTGGGTTCGATTCCCGGCGGAGCACAAAAAAATACCATTTATATTTTCAAATTTGCTCTTCGCTGGGTTGAAAAATTCATAAAACCTTTACCAATGACCGGTCACCAAAGGTCCATCCATCCTTACAGCAACTGGGTCTTACTTGAGAATTGGCACTTTGTAGCGACGACGATCAAGCTCGTAAAAAGGTCGATAGCTCAATTGGTAGAATGCTTGCATTCCATGCCGAGAGCAAGGGTTCGATCTCAAAGGTTTACTCAGCCTTCACAAGAAATGAGAACCAGCCCCCCCGGGAGCTGGGAAACCCCCACTTCAACTGAAAGTAGTTGGTGTGAGGCCGGCCCCCTTACCTGTTAACATAAATAGGTCCCGAAGCGCCACATGCGACCCCTTCGGGGATAACGCAGGCAAGAAGTTACACTATATGTGTAGCTTACTTGTGTTTTTTTTTTTTTTTTGCGACAATGTGAAGTTCATTCACAAAAAACATTTTTTTTTGTGTACTCATTGGGTAACCAACATAATATTTTTTTTTTTCAAATTATAATTTACTTCGACACTGTCCTAAAATAAAAGTTTATTCAAATAACTCAAAGCAAACCAGAAAGGAACACACATCCTTACAATAATTTATTGGCAAAATATACATTTTTCTTCTTCTTCATATTATCTTTATTAGACATTGTCGTCTACTGCTGAACATAGGCCTCCCCATATACCTCCAGGCATCTCTATTTTGTATGTATTTTTTTCTTTTTACATATTTTAATCAAATGCTTCTGAACAGAGGCGGTTACTATTAACGTGCATCCGTGCAGTGAGCTGCCTAGATTTTGTAATAATTTTAGCAAAAAAATGTATACACTTTTAACAAAAATATATCGTGTGGAAGATGTGTTAAAAGATCGCTGAAGTAAAAAATCAATAATAATTATACGAAACGCCTGATAAGCGCAAAGAACCGCCTCCATACATAATATTATGGTATAATTATTATACATGTCGTGCATATCGCTCAATGCACAGAGACCTTGAAATACTTCCATACATATTATGAAAAACTGTCGAATCCGTGGCTGTGAGGGAGAAAGCAGATCAATCATAGCTTCTGTAACGCGGTAGACAAAGATGGCAAACGCCTTGCTACGTGCAACACCCAAATATTATGAAGTAGTCGACGTGTGTTGACATTATATGAACAATGAACAATGAAACCATCATAAGTTAGACCCTCCGCACATTAGACGACAGGCGACAGCGACATGTCGGCGCGAATCGGTGATCGGCGCGACTCGGCGACAAGTCGCACGTTTAATAATAAAGAGCAATAACTCAAAAAACAACAATGTTGGTAAATCACGTTTGAAGTTCAGACAACCAGTACAACTTGTATGGGATGAAAAAGGCGGCCGATGTTTTATCTCGGTCATATTCGTCCAAATTGAACGGCTGTCGCATTCTACTTATTCTTCTCGCATTGTTCTTGCGTTTTAGTACAAAATCTCGATTTTCCCAATTTTCGAGTTATTTCTCTTTATTATTAAGCGTGCGAAGTGTGCGGAGCTTTGAACAAAATATTTGAAAACTGTCGGCCGCAGCCTGTCGCCGCGACTCGGCGAGCTGTCGCTGTCGCCTGTCGTCTAGTGTGCTTCTTACTCTCCTTAGCATTTTAAAGAAAACATTGCTAAGTACAATGTTGATTATAAATAATAATTGCCAAACTGGACTCTGGATGACTTACATCCGTTCAGTTGTTAGTTGACGTAGAGATGTGTACAGTCATCGGTTGGCCTTTGATTTTGCGGGAATATTTTTTACATTCTTTTAAAAATCATCGTGAATTCATTACAAGATTGTTGTTAATTAATTTTCTGACTATTAATTTCAATAATAAAGCAGACGTGGACTTTATAAAAATTGTTTAACAATGTAAAGCTAAATCTAAAACAGTTATGAGGGTATTTAAGCATCATGGCTGTGTGGTTGTGAATGGTTTTTTTCTTTCCGTGTCGTATAATTTGTGGTGAAAAATCGTGGGGCGAAGATGTGTCATGGATCTCGCTCACCTTACTGAGGAAGTTAAACATTATGCACTTTCGTAAACTCACATTGAGCATGTAATGCCTTTAAATTAATGAGGCCAAACAGATCTTCCACAATGGCTTGATGTTGGTTATAGAGAATCAATCAAAAATTTCAATGATAAAGTGCATGAGAACAGATTAATTTTATCCGGAATAATTTATTTTGTGCTGTTTGTGCTGATGGATTTCCATTTTAAATAACTGTAAGTACGCGCTTAAATACATATATTCGTTATGCAGAAAAACGGGTGTAGGTACGTACTCGTGTATAGCTTAATAAAACATTATATATGTACGCATTTCTTACAATTTCCATTCAAAGCAAATTGGAAAATAAAAGAAAAACTATAATTGCAGAAATTATGAACTGCCAACAGTTTTATTGACGAGCCGCCTCTGCTTCTGAATCTCCTGTTACTTACCACTTATATTATTTCAAAGTATAGAGATAAATAATGTCTTGTGATATTTAGAAATATAATGGTTTCATTAAGTTTATGTATGCGCTCTGTTCCTTTCTTTCTTTTGTCTCCATCTTGCTCCAGCCTGCATATGAGTCGCATAGAATCAAACATGGCAATCTAGGATTGTTTTGTAAGTAAGATGAAGTAAATATATGGAAACACAGGAAATCATTATAACATATTCATCATTTTCAAATAAAAACCTAGATGCTCATCTTTGATTTTTTACGACCCATATGATATGATATATGCATTCTTATTATTATTATTGGTAATTTTTTTCTGCGCCTTTTCATGACCGTTGGTCATCCCAAAGGCGCTGAAGATTGTATGAATAAATGAGTTTTCAGGGCCCTTCTGAAAGCTGCCTCTTTTTCTGTTGTCCGCAGTCCTGCTGGCAATGTGTTCCAGGCCATGGGCGCAGCAACACGGAAAGCACGATCACCAAATACGGTAGTCGGGTTTCTCCTCGGAAGCTCCAGCGTGCTGCCAATTGTTTGCGTTGACCTCAGTGTCCAGCCTCTCTCGTCCACACACTTTTTCTTGATGAGCTCTTGCAGATATTCTGGAGCTGCTCCATGCAGAACCTTGTGTGTAATAACGCACAGCTTGAACGTTACCCTCTCAGGTATACGTAGCCAGTGTAGCCTTTTCAGCAGTGGAGTGATGTGGCAGAAATTGGACGAGCTATAGATGAGTCGTGCTGCTGCGTTTTGCACTGACTGTAGTCGACGCAGTTGGTAAGCTGGCTGCGCTGCATATATTGAGTTGCAGTAATCAATTCTCGAGACCACAAATGCGTGTACCAAGCTCTTGATGGCATCCACTGGGAGGTATCGTTTTATTGACTTTAACTGTCTAAGGCCGAAGAAACCCACTTGAACGGTCTTGCTAACGTAGTCACCAAGAGTAAGGCACTGATCAATTTGCACTCCCAGTAATCGTATGCTTTTTGCTGGCTCAATTATATTGCCGCATATGGTGACAGGTCCTTGTTCGAGCAAGTGTTTCCTACGAGATGTTCCTATGAAAATGACTTCGGTTTTTTCTGGGTTCAGCACTAATTTATTTGCTGACATCCATTGTTGTATGTCTTTAATGAAACTTTCCATGTTGGTTTTTAGACATTTAATATTGTCTGGTCTACAAGACGAATACAATTGGCAGTCGTCAGCATAACAATGTATACTAATATTCCATTTTTTAACAACACCCAACACCTTTATTTTCTCAGCAGGTAAACATCACAGGTCTATATAATTGGTGTCTTTGACAACCAATAGAAAAAAGTTCGCCTTTCCCTAGAAACCCGACCATATGACGACACAATTTTTTTGCCTTTGGCATTTGTGCTGAGTCTTTTATTACACAAAATTTCCTATTTTTTGCTATTGGAATGAGAAAAGGTTGCTACAACTATATTACAAATTATCTTAACTTAATTTTATATGTGCAGTTTCCATTCTGTCCTATATGTGTGGATAACTTTTTATGCAGACTCTTACAACCTTGAGAGGCTTGTCATATATCTCCGAAGCTGTGGAAATCACCGGCCTTTCCTTTACGGGAGCTTTAAAAGCAGCTTGGTGTAAGGACTATATAATTGAAGATGACTGTGGAAAGTCCGAGAGGAACCCAGCAAAGAGATCAACTATGGTAGTAAAGAATTAATAATAATAATAATAACAGGCTGATTTATTTTAAATTACACATGATAAGAGAGCGCCGTTTTTGTGTGTGTCACACCTCAAGGGCCCTCTCCGATCATGGATAAGACTTTCTAAACAAGTGTGCCTTGAGTGCTCCTCGAAATACACCCACAGATTTGGAGTTCTTCACTCCGGGTGGCAGTCTGTTCCACTCCACCGGCCCCGCAACACGGAAAGCGCGGTCTCCGAAGTTTGTACGAATCTGACGGCGCGGCTGAACCAAATTGACTACTCCATCACCCGCAGATCTGAGTGTCTGCCTCCTAACACCCATTTCAACAGGTGAAATCATATCAGCCAGATAAGGTGGGGCCAAGCCATTGATGGCTTTATATACCATTAAACAAACACGGAAGACCACCCTCTCCGGGAAACGAAGCCAATGAAGTTTTTTTAACAGCGGGGTGATGTGAGCGAATTTGGGAATCCCGAATATGAGTCTTGCTGCCGAATTCAACACAGATTGAAAGCGATTAAACTGTTTCTTCGGCTGACCACTATAAAGCGTCGAGCAATAGTCAATCCGAGACATCACAAACGCACTCACCAGGGTCTTAACCGCATCTGACGGCAGACATTTTCTTATTGCCTTTATTTGGCGAAGCGAAAAAAAAGAAGAAGCTATTGTGGCATCTATTTGCCTATCCAGTGTCAGGTTACGATCCAGTAAGACTCCTAGAAGTCTTACCGAATCAGAAGGCTGGATTAGCTTACCTCCTATGGAGAGTGGTACTCTATTCACCAGAAGGTGGTCACGCCTCGATGTGGCTGCCCAGAGTATCTCCGTCTTATCCATGTTTAAGATTAGGCCATTGTTACTCATCCACCCACCGACCTCCGCGATACACCCAGAGACCCTGCAACTGAGGTCCTCAGCCATGTCTGGCCGAGAATGAGAGTATATTTGCCAGTCATCTGCATATGAGTGTGCGATGAGGCCCCATTTTTCAACAATACTCTCAATCTCAGCAGTATACAATATGAAAAGGATCGGATCCAGCACAGAGCCCTGCGGGACCCCGGAAGACAGCGAGTAGGTAGGTGAAACACTATCACAAATACGCACCGCCTGTCTGCGCTCCACCAGATAGGAAGAAAACCACGCCAAAGCCCCTCCGGTCAAACCAAATGACACCTCCAATCTCTCAATAAGAATTGGGTGACTTACTGTGTCAAAGGCCGCACTCATATCAAGAAGCGCCAGTAAGGCTAGATTACCACACTCCACAGCTGATATCATATCCGATACAAGCATGAGCATACCGGTTTCTGTTGAGTGATATTTCCGGTATGCAGACTGCCTCTTAGGCATTAAGCCGCTTGCATCCAGATAGGATACCAACCGCCGCGAGACAATCCGCTCCAGCACCTTCGACAAGAATGGCAGATTTGACACAGGTCTATAATTTGAGGGATCACCGGGATCCAACTGTGGCTTTTTTAGGATTGGCGTGATGTGTGCTACCTTCAAAGACGGAGGAACAGTGGCATCCATTGATTACCTTAACAATAAATGGAGCCAGCTGTAAGATGCATTCTTTGAGTACCCAGACTGGTACAGGGTCAAGGCCACACTGCTTGTTTGGCGATCCTACCACGATCTGACACACCTCATCTATGTCAGTTAAATCAAATACTTCGAGTCGCGAAGCACTTCCAATCCTTGAGACAGAAGTACCTGCAACCCAAGCAAAGTGCAATTGAGGTATTTTGTTTTCAAAATACGTGGCAAAATCGCAAGCAGTCGACGTCAAACCTACACCAGCCCGAGCACTCCCAGACAAGTTCTCCAGAAGCTTCCACACCTGCTGAGGGGATTTTGCCTCAGCAATCTTTCCACAATAAAAATCGGATTTCTTCTGGAGAATAGCAGACCTGTACACACCTTGAGCGTCAATCCATGATTGCCTAGTGCTACCTGGCTTACCGTTTTTAAAATTTCGCTCTAGTTTTCGCATATTGCGTTTCAGCGTACGGCATTCATTGTCAAACCAGATAGCACTGTTTCGCTCTTTGACTAATTAACTGGCCTTGGAAAGGAAACTGCACATATAAAATTAAGTTAAGATAATTTATAATATAGTTGTATCAACCTTTTCTCATTCCAATAGCAAAACATAGGAAATATTGTGTAATAAAAGACTCCGCACAAATGCCAAAGGCAAAAAAATTGTGTCGTCATATGGTCGGGTTTCTAGGGAAAGGCAAACTTTTTTCTATTGGTTGTCAAGGACACCAATTATATAGACCTGTGATGTTTACCTGCTGAGAAAATAAAGGTGTTGAGTCAATTAAGAGCTTTGTGTAGTTAATTTTACATGTGATGAATGGTGCCAGCAAAAATGACAAGGGTAAAAAATGTGATGTCACCTGGATGGGTTGCTAGGCAAAAGCTAACTAATATTTTTAGTTTGGTTGCTAAGAACCTTAGTCACACTAGCCTGTGATGTTAGCTCGCTGAATTTCATTTCACATCTGGAATCTTATTCCGACTCGTTTTGAGTTTTGTGTTGTTTCTTTATCTTTTGATGAATTGTGCTTTTCACTATCAAATTGTCCATATTTTGTATAAACTAGTTTGTATGTTGATTTTTAAATCTTAAACTTACTGTAATGTAGGTGTGTTTATTCTATAAGCCAATGCATAATTTACTGGAATGAAAGTATTGTATTACGAATTAAGTATTTTTATTGTTTTATGAAATTTGTAAATATGTTCAAGTAAAGTAAAATATTAACAAATCTCATAGAGTTGTTTGTAAAAAACCCTCAATACAAAATTATAATTAAAAAAGATAAAGGTATTCCAAAAAATTTAATCAGGTAAGAATAGCTTATGTTGAAGTAGGACGACGTCTTAAATTGCCAAATTCTTAAAGTAATAGTGCATCATTTTGTATTAAAGTTATGTTTTCTTATAGAGAGACATCCTTTCCGATTTGATTTTGTGAATGTAAAGTTGGTTTGTATAAAATAAATACATTGTTGTCTTGCAATAGTAAATTTGTTTATTAAAATAATTTTAAGATTACATCACTGTGAGTTTTGCCCGCTAGACTTTACGTGTCCTGCATTATTTTTGAGCATTTTCTATAAAATATGTAAATGCACGAATGCGCCACATTGCCTGTTGGACAGTGAGATAATCATCGGACAGTACAAATATTCAACTAAACTAACAAGATAATTTTTGGGTTTTTTTCTTTTACATTTTTTTTTGTTTACTAAATATTAACTAAGTGTAATATACATAATTTGTTTTTTTTCTTTACTAATTTCACCAGTGCACCGAGGTGCCGTGGCTTTTGATTTCATCATTTTTTTTTCTTTAAATATTGAATAACTGATTTACAAATCACATTGAATATTACTCAAAACAGTCACATTCTACTAGCGTCAGCGATCATTTACACGTCAACGGAGAGATTGCACGATTTCGGTTATCGTCTAGAACAAATTCACATGATTCGATAATACAAAATAATAGAAAAATGTCTGTCGGGGTTGACCTTAAGAGTTAGTAATCAAAATAATTGTACAATCCGTGGGGGTGCGGTTTATGACCGAAATCTCGAAGGACAGCGAAGGGGTCCACTTTGTCTTCGTCGGGTTTGGGAGTGGTTTGCCTAAGGACACTAGCGTAAGTCGTGCCATCAGCATCTGAGGAATCCAGTTGGGTTCCGTTGAGTGGCCGGGAGAAATCAGGGTTGAGTTGCTGATGTTGATGGAGACGGTGCGGCTGAGACATGTTCACGTTCATAGGCATGCGGAGATCATTCATGTTCATGTTCCCGTTCATCATAGCCCGATCAGTCATGGGCATGTGCTGTGGCAGATGTGGGACTTCGTTTTGTTGTAAGCTGAAGGCGCGGGCGTAACCAGCAAATGCTCCTGTGCTTGTGTTCTGCTTGTCTAGAGTTTCCAGCAGACCTTGAGCCAGTGGGGCCTCGTTTTGGTTAGGCTGCATGCTGAGGCTGGATTGCCCTGCTTGACGCCGGTACAGAGGAATAGATTGCGTCATTGGCTTGCTGTTGGGCCACGGCCACTCAGGTAAAACAGCCTCGTGTGGGCCGAGGTTCCTCTGCTGCATGACCTTTTCTTCCCTCGGTCGGTTGAGATTCTGGTTGTACATGCTCCCCCCGCCCAGCATCATGGAAACGTCGAAGTCCCGCGAGAATTGCTTGCTGTTCATGAGTTGATTGATGCTCTGCTTGTTGTCCGGCATGTTCCACGATCGCTCCATATCGTTCGGGGGAGGGATGCTGGTGTGTCCGTTGGGGATATTGAAATTCATGTATTGCTGGTTGTGATGAGAATTCTTATCGGAGAAAATGTTTTCGAGGTTCCTCGAGTAATCGTTGGTGTTGAGGAATGCTTCTGAGGGTGGGGGAGGTGCTAGTTTAGGGGGAGGGGGAGCAGGAGGGGCCATGCTCCTCTGTAGCAGCAGTTCCATAAACCTCGCTGCACACTCCGGCCCTTGGGTCTCCATTAGATGTCGATACCACTGAACTTGCGTCTCTTGTCCTTCATTGCAAATATCCTGTAAGGTCACATGCGGGGGCAGGATTGAGTGAATTTCACGAATACCAACATCTGGGGGCGGCGGAGGTTTTTCTGGGAAGTGGACATTTTGCAGGAACTGAATGTGATCTTTCTCTTGGGGCATGAAAGGAATATTTTGCTCCAATTGATATTTGGAATTCATAGGGAATGGAATTCTTTCAGGGGGCATGTTTATTGGCGGTTCTTTGAAGAACGCCGATGATATAAGATCATTGGTGAGGAAATTGTCTACAGGGAAAGTGTTGGGAATGGGCGAGGCGTCAGGGCTGATTCTTTGCTGAGAGGGAGGCATTGGGAGGAAGGATTGGTTCTTGCTCTGTTGGGGCTGCGGAGTCAGTAGGTGAGGCAGCATGCTGGATCGGGAGACCATCGCAGGATGCAGGGGGCGGTGGGAGGCAGAGGGGGGCGGGGGCTCTTGGGGTTTCTTGCTAGGAGGCTTGTTGGGCCATGTGGGGGTGCTACGCTCACTGGGAGAGTTCATTGAGAAGGAACCAACTCCCCAAGGGTTGCTGCTCTGTCCTGCGGAGTGGAAGGTCAGCGCAGGAGGAGCAGGGGGCTGCTGGAGAGGGGCACGGTTCATTGGGAACATGTTTACATTTTGCTGCTGGTTATTTCCGCTGGCAAAGTAATAAAGTGGATATCTTATCATGGGTGTGTTGCTTGAGCCGATCAGCGGCTGAATCTGTCCGGAGCTGGGTTGTCTTATATTTGCAGAGTTCATCTGTGATCCTGGCATTGGGATTGCAACAATGTTGGACTGGTTTGCTATTGGGCTGGACATTTCGCCCGTCTGCAGCTTGAGGTACGCCTCTGGTTGCATGGCTCGTGGAACAAACTCTGGTGCCAAGGGATTGAGGGTGTACGTCTTCTTCAGCTCCACTCCGTCTAATTGTGAACGCAACAGCGACCAGGTTATACCAAAGAGGCTTTTGTTGTCATTGCAGATTTGGATAAAACGTTCCCAGACTTTCCTGCAGCGTCCTATAGAGCAGAGAGCAACGGGGTCTCCTACTACCGCTACTAGACTTTGAGCTCGAGTAATTGCGGTGTTCAAAAGTTTTCTATTTGATAAAAAACCATAATCCAACTCGGACGCTGCTTGGCAAGTCCGTCGTGTACGTACAGTCGATAAAAACACGGCACGGAACTGTTTTCCTTGGACATTCAAAACTCTTTCAACAGATATTCCGGCCATTCGGCGTTTTCTGAGTTCGGATCGAATTCGGAACACTTGATCAGCGTAAGGAGTCATGATTCCTATGCTCTGCTCATCCACTTTTCCCCAAGCAGTCGGCCACCGCCTCCTCAACTCACATATCCTCTCAACAACTTCATAAACTTCACTATTATTATAAAACGCTGTCGAGTTTTGGTCTTGCACATCTTCGCCTCTTGTCGTGAAGAAAGTGAGGGGGTAGAACTTTTCGTGTCTTGGTTGTTTGCCACTGGATATCAGCATCTGTTCATAGAATAGTTCCGAGGTAAAGTTAATGATGGCCTCGTGGGCCCTGTAGTTTTCGCAGAGCAGAATCTTGCATGGGAAGTTGTTGGGGTAATGCTCGTAGAGTCTCTCTAGGAGGGAAATGTGCAGGTTGCGGTCCTTGGCAAACTGGGAGAAGAGCTCGGGGCTGAGCTGCATGTGGTCCCCGGCCAGGACTATGCGGGACTGAGGGGTGGCCAGCGCCAGAGGCATCAGGGCTTCACTCTCCATGGCTTGCGCCGCTTCATCCAGTAAGATGTGAGTGAAATAACCTGAAACAAAACATAAAATACGCATAAAAAATGAAGGTTTGATGAGGAATAATCAAACATGAATTGATAAGGCATTAATTTTCTAGCCCTTTATTATTAAAAACATTAAAAAAAAACTAGTGTGTGGTTACAGAATGAGTACAATTTTGTTATAGGTACTAATTACTTGGAATATGAAGTTCATTAACATAACCAGTCCTGGGCTGGCAGTCTCAACACAAACGGTAGATCCTACCTACCGATTGTCGTTCAGATTAGTATGAACACCTTTCAATCTCTAATCAGCTGTTCACCTGCGGCCATTTTGTTTATTTTTTTTGTATGGGGACAGGTAACGACGGTAAGCGGTATCAATGCGAGTCTCGACATTGTCAGCTACCGGAATGATAGGTCGCCAAATGTACCGAGTGACGTTTAGGTACTTTTTTATGAAATACGTAGAATTATTAATCAGCTGTTCACCTGCGGCCATCTTGGATATTTTTTTGTATGGCGACAAGTAACGATGGTAAGTATTATCAAAGTAAGTCTCGGCAGTCAGCTACCGGTCATGATAGGTCGCCAAATCAATTGAATGACGTTTAGGTACTTTGTAAGAAATACGTAGAATTATTGATCAGCTGTTCCCTTGACGCCATTTTGTATGGATTTATTGTATGGACACGGTCAACGTATCTTCTCTACTAGGTCTATCATTCATTATTGTTGACCAAATCTGCCGCTATGATATGCCAGCAGCCTTCGACGTATATAACCTAAGTTGCAGGGTTTATGACGCTTATTTAGAAAGTTCACGTGTAGCATGAGTAAACACGAACTTCCGCGTATTTGCTCGTGATTAAAATTTACGAAATAAATAAAATAAATAAACAATTAACAAAATAAATTTAATAAAAATAAATAAAAACAAAGTTAAATTAAAATTAAATTAAATAAATCCAAAAATGGTATTCTAAGTTATATAATCATATATATATTATAAATATCATAAATCCGTAATCAAAGATGTATTGATATTCAAGGGGATCATATTTAATGCACGCTCACAAGCAGACACGTGTAAGTTCGCTCTTTTACAGGCTGCATGTGTACGTATAAAATAAACGAAACCTCACGTGAAAATAAACCCTGCATTTTTTTTCCGACCTTCTCTGAACCAGAGGTGGCATTTGCAAAGTGAACCATTTTTGAAACTATGGTGGTTCAGCCTCATACCGACCTATACGTCAAGAAATTAACTATTTTCTTATCAAATCTAATCTAAGTTGCAAAGATATGTTACAATGGAGATTCACATTACATGCATTTTCACAACCAGACACGTACAAGTTCGCGCTTGCACATGCCGCATGTGAACCTACAACATAAAACCATCTCAAATGGACATACACCCAGCAAGTCTTGCCGTCTTTCCCTGAGACAGGGGGGGCATTGGCAAAGTGAACCATTTTTACAGCATGGGTGGTCAGCCGCATACCAACCTATAAGTCAAGGAACCTTTACCCTTACCATTTTAATTTTCTTAATGTAATTTATAAGTTTTATTCTTCTTTACTGTTTTTTTAAATATTGTTTTATGAATTTTATTTAGTGTAAAATTTATTCCTTGTCTTGTAGGTTGATATGAGGCTAAACACCCACATTGTAAAAAAATGTTTCACTTTGTTAAAGTCACCTCTGTTTCAGGTAAAGTCGGCAAAAGTTGCAGTGCTTATGTTCATCTGAAATTTGGGTTTTTATATTCTAGGTCCACATGCAGCATGTGTAAGCGAGAACATATACGTGTCTGCTTATGGTAATACATTTAATACTCGTATAAATCTTAAATGTAATTTCGTACTTTAAAAAAAACATAGATAAGAATATTTCAAATCACTGCAGATACTAGTTTACTCCAATCGTTTGCGTATCAGGCAGTTCGATTTGCTTGATATGCTACCATAAATATGGTAGTTACCACGAACGTTACCGTCAGTTGAGTCTACCAAAGCTCGTTAACATTGTACCGATGAAAGGTATTAAACTATTCGACCAATCATATGCACGCATTGACACCTAGCGGCGCTATTGCAAGCTTTCAAATAGGTATCTCTAACGTACCGTCGACGATAACATGCTATCTACCGTCCTGATGAGACTGCCTGCGCTGCAAACAAAATTTTACTCAATCTCTAACCACATGCTAAGTTTATTTTTATTTTTCAAGCATCTTCTTTGTGAAAGAAGCAATCTCATACATCTATGGACAATTAATAAATGAGCAATTTATAAGATCATAGTATTGGGTTTTTATATTGTAGGTCCACATGCGGCATGTGTTAGCGCGAAATTATACATATCTGCATGTGGGAATGCATTTAGTATAAATCTTAAATGATATATATCTTTGCAGCTTAGATAAGATTAGATTAGATAGTCCATACTGTGGGCAGCCACATCTAGGCGTGACCACCTACTAGTGAATGGAGTACCACTCTCCATAGGAGGTAAGCCTTCTGATTCAGTGAGACTTCTAGGAGTCTTACTGGATCAAAACCTGACACTGGAAAGGCAAATAGATGCCACAATAGCTTCCTCTTTTTTTCACTTCGCCAAATAAAGGCTATTAAAAAATTGTGTCTACCGTCAGATGCGGTCAAGACCCTACTGGGCGCGTTTGTGATGTCTCGGATTGACTATTGCTCAACGCTTTATAGTGGTCAGCCAAAGAAGCAGTTCAACCGCTTTCAATCTGTGTTGAATTCGGCAGCAAGACTCATTCGGGATACCCAAATCCGCTCACATCACTCTGCTGTTAAAAAAACTACATTGGCTTCGTTTCCCGGAAAGGGTGGTGTACCGTGTTTGTGTGATGGTATTATTATTATTTTTATATCAGGCTAATTTATTTTAAATTACAAATGATAAGAGAGCCCCGTTTTCGTGTGTGTCACACCTCAAGGGCCCTCTCCGATCATGGATAAGACTTTCTAAAAAGGTACATAATGCCATCAATGGCTTGGCTCCATCTTATCTGACTGACATGATTTTGCCTGTTGAAATGGGTGTAAGGAGGCACACTCAGATCCGCGGGCGATGGAGCAGTCAATTTGGTTCAGCCGCGCCGTCATTCATACAAATTTCGGAGACCGCGCTTTCCGTGTTGAGGGTCCGGTGGAGTGGAACAGACTACCACTCGGAGTGAAGAACTGCAAATCTGTGGGTGTATTTCGCGGAGCACTCAAGACACACCTTTTTAAAAAGTCTTATCCATGATCGGAGAGGGCCCTTGAGGTGTGACACACACGAAAACGGCGCTCTCTTATCATTTGTAATTTAAAATAAATTAGCCTGTTATAATAATAATAATAAATATTGTGAATCTAATGTCACACAAAACAAATTTTAATTCAGAAGCTTTAAAAGTTTAGTTCTCTATCTTTCAGCAGCCTTTGTTAACCAACCATGTTTTTGTACGTGAATTGATGAAGATTTGTAAGTACAAGAATTGAATGAGCAAGTTGCCAGAAATGAATGAGTACCTTTGGGAAGTCCCAGTGTGGAGAGATACATGGATATGGAGAGCGTCACAACTATAATCCTGTGCTTTAGAATGTCTTCCAGCAGTGGGAGCCTGAAGTTCCTAACGCCATTGTTTAAATCAATTAAACAGTACTGAAAACAGGAGAACATAGACACAAGTTTGAAAAGATAGCAAAAACTTGATATTTCAATGCAACAAAAATACACCATAAAGATTTACAACAGCCATTACACACTAGATCAGTGGTCGGGAACCGGGGTAAATTACCCCAAATGGGGTAAAAATGTTTTTTTTGGGGTATTATTACTTTTACATACTTACTATTTTCATGTAACTTTTTTTATTTTCCGTGTACATTAATTCAATAAATAATGTTTATTTAAATATACATTGATTGTCTTCTTTTCAAAATCAAGGGAAGGGGTAATATCGAATTACGTAAAAATATTTTGGGGTAATTGTTAAAAAAGTTCCCCGACCGCTGCACTAGATGCATGCTATCCGATTTGTCTGTGGTTTTCTTTATCCTGCACCAGGTCGGAAGCCTAGTAGTGTATGGACATGCATGAAAGTTTCACACAGTTTGTCTAGTAGTCCATAGGCAAATCGGGTGGAATCCGTATTGTCTGAAAAGGCCCTAAGGGTGGCTATAGAAGCAAACAAGCTTAAGTACTAAGTACGGCATTCTAAGGGAAGAGTAATGATTTCTATGCCATGTAATTGATCAGTAGCGATGGTTTAATTTTCATGAAAATTTGCAATGCTCCAATCCGCTGCATAAGTTTGTTGCATCTCTTTAAATATATGAAGAAAATCTTTCTTTCAATTATAGTTTTTGATAAGTTCGGTTTATTTAAAACAACATATTTTTAGATTAGAGATTATGTGAATTGATTTTTAAAAATATTATTTGGGGCCTCTATAACCAAAGACAAATGTGCAAATGATTATTTAAATATATTTTATAAGTTGCACTGCTCGAACCAACCTAAATTCAGGCCTGCCAATAGGGAAGTTTGGAGAGGATTGGATCGGGCATACACACATTCAAGAGATGATAGAAGAAAATTGAGAAAAGGCAAACACCTTTTGTACGGTCTGGTCCACAGTGGTGACCCATCTCTTGTGGTAGTATATCCTCAGTGGACGCGCTTCTGCCATCCCACCTTCTAGCCAAGGATGCAGATAGTCTTTGATGTAGAGATCTGCGGCCGAGTTGGAGTGCGTGCAAATTAATATCTTTGCTTCAGGCTGCAGGAGCAATTGCTTGATAGCCTGTTGGAAAACACAAAAACAATATTGATCATTATAGATATTATTTCAGAACATCGGAGTACCTTATTGGCTTTATCAAACTTAAAAGAGAATTCAATTGCGGCATCATCTGCACAAATCAAGAAATGACATCTAAAAGAAATCATCAAATCATCATTACTTGTATGCTTTATAGGTTTAGTGAGTTGATTGAGTACTCACTTGTGCTAGGGTATAGGTCTTGCCAGTCCCGAATGGTCCAATGATAAGAATAGGAGGAATTGGTACACCAACTGGAGTGGTGATTGCAATCACAGCTTCTTTCTGTTTGGCATTGAGTCGAGGATCCAAACTCTCATTCCACTGTCGGTGGGGAGTCCAAGGAATGTTCGGCTCCAAAATGGTGTCAGGGAAAATCAACCGATAATCAGCGATCTTATCGATAGCATAATGCCACTCGCAGTAAGTCAATCGGTTAAGTTGGAACTGCACGTCAGCAGAGAAGTCTGTATCGGCTCTCATAGCACATTCCCTCACCGTGATGGCAGATAATCTCAAGTAGATCATGTTTTTTCCTTTGTCTTCGATGAGCGATTCGTACACTCTTCTCTTCCCGCCATTTCCAGCAGGCGTGGCAGACAAGAGAACGGTTGTGCAATTATTGAGAATCAATCGTCCTGCGGATGTGTCTTCGGAGACATCTTTACCGAGCGTTAACAAGGCAAACAATTCACCTGAAGTTGCATACTTGGCCGTGGATGTTGCCATTCCGGATGGCGCTAGTAAATAGCTAGGTGCGATACGGAGCTTACACTTAAGGTTATACCGAGCCACTTGCTCATAGCGAGCCATTTCTTCCACCGTTAACAACTCATGCATTCTTGTTCTATAGTTGTTTCTTGTCAGATATCGCTCTGAAACTGTTGCTTGTGTTAAGCACAAGTTGTTTTCGCGCGGTGCGGGATATGCATTTAAAAGATCTCGATCTCTTTCGCACGATTCCATTCCGTAAGGGGTTGCTAAATCAGGATAAACTGGCGATGTAAAAGCGACGACATCTGAGTTGCTTCCGTCCCATCTTTCACTTGTTGACAGCACCATTTCTTTCCGGATTTCTTTGATTTTGTCAGCATCAGTTACGGGGACAACATCCACGCAGAGGTGCTTAACCAAGACAGGTTCTTGTCCAAGGTCAAAGACGACAGATTGTCTGAAAGTACCGTAGATGTCAGTTGAGAATACGACTTTGATGCGGTGTTCTAATGTGGGTCCCTGGTCTCCTTGATCAGCAGTCTTGTCTATTGGTGGAGCCGTCCACTCTTGATCTGAGGTGAGCTCCGCCTCTACAACTTTGTGACTGTCTCTCCCCTTCTTGTTGGGTTTGGGTTCACCAGGAAACACTTGCTTTAGGATAAAGTGGTTTCGATGTGCGTCTTGCAGAAGCGCCACGGCTTTCAACAATCGTTTTGTCTTCAACACAAAAGTCCACTCTCTTTTGCTGACTTTTGATGAAACAGTTGTAATGAGATCTGAAGAGCAAGTTTCCTCTACTCCGTCTAGTTTTTCACGCATCACCTTCTCAGGGGATGTTGCTTGGATCCATTTTTCCAGGAGTTGTTCTGAAAAAACAATTATCAATATTCAGAAAAAGAATTCAACAGTTGTAGGTACATAAAATTGAAATATATTTTATCAAAAACAATACCTGTGTAACTCTTGCCATACAGTTCCTTTTCGCAGGCCCTTTGCATTTTCATCTTACGGTATTCAAACCTATAAACAACATTCAATACATTCATCTTATCTTAAATGAAACATGCCTTTGAATGATTTTTGATTTGAAATAGACAATAGATTTATTTCAATAAACATGAAACTAAACAGGCAAAGCCTGATTTGCATTAAAAATAAATAAATTGAAAAATGAAAATAACCTTTATTTTATTCTACCATTATTTTTATTTAAATTTGTTACAAAAACAAACCAAAATAAACGAGTTGACCGGTTTCGGCCTCTACGCCATCTTCAGAGTAACTTTGAACTTCAGTTACTCTGAAGATGGCCTAGAGGCCGAAACCGGTCAACTCGTTTATTTTGGTTTGTTTTTGTAACAAATTTAAATAAAAATAATAGTAGAATAAAACAAAGGTTATTTTCATATTTTTAAATTAAAATAGAGTTCTACAAAGTTTCCGCTGAAACATAAAAAAAAAAAAAAAAATTAAGGTACACACTTGGAACAGATCAATAAAATATAATAAAGATAAAAAACGGAATCAGCTTAGTAGAAACGTAAGCCCCTGTCTAAGCTGATTCTCACACAGGAGATCTCACCGAGGAGATCTCATTGAGCATAGCCCTTGCTCTCCCTACAGGCAGGTTAGTTCGGCATCTTGGGAATAACTATGATATTCTTTACTTTGACAGGTTTAATACCCGCTTTCCACTGCGAGCGGAGCTGACTCCGTACGGACTCCGCTCGACTAGCAACAGTAAATTTCATAGAAGTGCTTCCACCGACAGCGAGTCAGCGGAGCGGACTGAGCGAGTACAAAGAGTTACAAAAGTGGTCGCAGAGTTGAGCGAGTTTCCAGCGGACTCCGTACGGACTCCGCTCGACTAGCAACAGTAAATTTCATAGAAGTGCTTCCACCGACAGCGGAGTGAGCGGAGCTGACTGAGCGAGTAAAAATGGGTCCGCTGTGTCATGGTCTCGGCCGCTAGTTTTCAACTGACTCCGCTCCCCCGTGCCCCCCGCGCCAACCCGCGCAGTTGCGTGACAGCGATAAAACACATCATACATGATTTACAAAAGCACATCATACATTATTTTATTAATTTGAAAATATTAAAATGTATGTTTTATTTCCAACATCTACTTTTTATGTTTAAAGCAAAATAATACATTACTTTTTATGTTTCGAAACAAAAAAAAACTCTTTTATTAATAATTAAAACGTTTGATCTGGGCGTAGGCTGCAACGAGCTGTCACACACTGCACATCATACATTATTTTATAAATTTGAAAATATTAAAATGTATGTTTTATTTCCAACATCTACTTTTAATGTATTAAAGCAAAATAATACATTACTTTTTATTTTTCGAAACAAAAAAAAAAACTTTTTTTATTTATAATTAAAACGTTTGATCTGGGCGTAGGCTGCAACGAGCTGTCACACACTAGTTGGCTCCGCTAAGCCAGCTGTAGATGGAAGGCAAACAACTCTTTCATCTGACTCATCTCATTTCCCGCCTAGCTCACTCCGCCGAGCTCGTTGGCTGTGGAAGGCAAATACCATTATTTTTTAAAACTCTTTCGCAATGGAAGGCCAAAACTATTTCACTACGCTCCGCTCAGCTATTTCCCGCTCCCGCTCAGCTATTTCCCGCTCGCAGTGGAAAGCGGGCATAAAGGACATGACTCTGTTCACGTTTAATCAATAATCTAAGTTGCAAAGACGTATTGACATTTAAGGCTTACATTCAATGCATAGCCACAAGCAGACACATGTAAGTTCGCGCTTACATGTTGCATGAGTATTTACGAAATAAACCAAACCTCACATGAACATAAGCCTTGCATCTCCTGCCGGCTCTCTCTGAAATAGGGTGACATTGGGAAAAGTATGGGGGATCAATAGATCAAATAAACAACTTAAATAGACAGTTTGTCTCACCTCTCTTTCCACTCGGCTAATTCCTCGTGTCCGTGTGCCTCTACGCACTGCGCCCCATAGCCACAGGCCCCCTCCCCTTCGCCTGGGCTGGCCCCTCCCGCCCCTCGCCAGCTTTCACAGAGGACGTAGCTGTCAGACGTGAAGCCTCGAGGGGGCGGACGCCACTTCCAATCACGACCTGACAAATAATGCAATATTGAAGAAAATACTCCTCAAGCTCTCGTTGTATTCTACGCATTGACTAATAATATCTGTGGACTAGTAACTATTTCCGACTATAAACTTTTATAACGGCAATCTCTCTAACCACAGATGGTAGACAGTTGTATGCATGTTGCACATGCTGCTTTTAAAATAAACAAACTTTGCAGGTAGGTTTCTTGTTCATTTTAAAGCCACCTTAAGTATCATTGAAACCGCACCCTTTAAATGTTTAGAAATTAAATTTACATTTAGAATGTACACACTGCATCTATTTTATCTTTCATAAAGATGCATTTACACATAATATAAAACATAAGCAAACATTTTTGCTTTGTGATGATTTGGTACAGAAACAAAAGATTTAGTACGGAAATAATGTATGTTTGAAAACTTGTATGGTTGGTTTCTTTAAGCTTGTTATTTTGTTTTGGAGAATGCCAAGGACAGCTTTAACTGTTCTACAGTGAGTTTTATTAAAAACATTTAGTCAAAGTTATCATTTCTACAGTTGAGCCTTGCCAAGATATTGATGATTTGAATCCAAACATTGTATGGGCTATAACTACAATATTAGTATGATGCACAAAGGTCTCCTTGGAAATGGAAGCCGATAGATACATATTTATTAGCTGCATTCCTTCTGATAACAAAAGGACAGACTACATATTATCTGAACAGTGAATAATTCCTCAACAAATGTGTAAACCGATCTAGCAATCATATTGGTAAATAGCAAGCGGGAAAACACAGCCTTTATTGCTTGCTATCTACCGATGCAATCACTAGAAAAGTCAGCACTTCTCATCCAGGATAGTAATATATTGGGTGTAGGGCATACCTTCATCAGACATGATGACAGTTTGATGTTGGTGTGTGGCACAGTGAGCTCGAAGTCCAGCTCGATCACTGAACGTCAGGGCGCAATAGGAGCAAGCCGTGCCATCATTCTGCTTACTTATTTGCTCTATTTGTTTCTGGAAGTTATTCACCACTGGAACAGCTTCGCTAGGCTTTTTACTCGGCTCCGGATTCTTCTTCTTCTCCACATTGTTAGTTGCCGCTGCTGCAGGTTTGATGTTCTGCAAGGGAAGAGGTTTCCTGTTCTTGTCCGGCTGTAAGCTGGATGTCCAGGCTTCAAGTTTTGCGTCTAAGCTCAGCATTTCTTCATCGAGTCGCTGCTGCGATATCCTTTGATTGTTTTTCTGCCCATTGGCCATCTGGAGAACCGTTCTGAGACGTTCAAAGATCTTTAAGATGTCGGGATTGCTTTGAGGACCGCTATTTGAGTTTATCCATTCACGACAAGCCTGAAATCAAGAGTGTATTCAAGCCATCATCTTAAAACAATGATTTTAAATAAATCTTTATTTAATAAAATCTCCAATGTATTGAAAGATCAAAGTTAGCATGGGGTATACCAGTATAGTCTATAATCTAAAAAAAAAATGCTCAGACATATTAAATAATAAATATAAGCCCTGCAACTCTTGCCGACCTTTCCTGAAACAGGGGTGGCATTAGCAAAGAGAACCATTTTTTACAATAAGGGTGGTCAGTCTCATACCAACCTATAAGTAGTAACAAATTATTATGCTTTTTATGCTATATACTAGCAGGTTTGGTAACTTGATTTAAGGCCCGGTATTTTCAACATTAGCACATGTGACTTAAGACAAAAAATTAAGATAAAAAAACTACCCACACGATTGACGTAAGTGCGTCCTTTTCACTCAGTATAAAGCTGCTATACTAATGCTGAAAATACCGGGCTTAAGCAATGGCATATTGTGGGTTTGGAAAACAATAGTTAAAAATATGATCTAAAAAAGTGTGAGCATATTTCATTAAGAAAAAAATTATTCACAGGATATATTAACAAAAGTATCAGAAGAAAAGTTGCGACGTCCCTACACTAGATGAACATACAACATACAGAACGCTGCCTTGGTGACATGGTAGAGCAGCGGTCCGCAACCTTTTTGATATTGCGACCCCAAAATTCAAAAAAGAGTTATGAGCGACCCCAGAAAAAAAATCGCGGGCGCGGGAGCGGTGAGGTTGTGACGGGTGGGACTGGACAGGTCGTTCAGTCGTAATTATTTTCGATTCTCTCCGTTTTAAGGACATTGTGTAATTGTGTATGTAAAGAGAGGTTATATTTTATGTATAAACCTTAATAAAATTCGATAAGTACAGGACCTTGTTGACTTTTTTGGCGACCCCTTAAATATCTTTCGCGACCCCACACGGGGTCGCGACCCCAGGGTTGCGGACCGCTGTGGTAGAGAATGCCCCTAGGACAGGAGCGACTCGACAAAATTGGTAGAGGCCTATGTCCAAAAGTAGAATTCAAACAAAAACATTTTTTTTATTTGTTCCTTCCTAATTTACATAAAACATCCATTCTTTAGCTAAATGTAGAAGTATATTGAAACATTTTTAAAATGTTTATTTGTTGTGGATGATTCATACAAAAGAGTGTGGGTTTGAAATGCTACTGGGAATTACAAAACCATCAGAGTATAGTACTACAAAGTAATATGTAATCAGGATGTTACTAAGAGTAGATAAAATCCTGTAATATTATATTACATACATTGCTGAGATGCGAATTTATCATATTGCACAAAATTAAAACTAAATGAAGCGGTAAGTAAAAGGAAACCCTGGGAAAGTATGTTTTAAAAATTTCATGGGGATGTTTACGTAATAGGGTAATTGCAGTGGTGGGGAAAATGGTTTAAAATACTATGGTTGTGTAGAGTACATTTCACGGATCACAACCATATATTTTTTTTATAGTAAAAATAAAGATATCATTGATAATTTTCAAAAATAAAATGTCGAGAATTTGAATCCCGCCAAAACGTAATGGGACCGAAGAAACACGCTGTGACGTCAAAATTACGTAGATGGATCCATCGGTCTTAGAAGCTTCCACTCTCCACAACTCCATACATCGTGAGATCCATTGACGTCACATCCGCCTAAATAAAAAAATGAGCTGTTTTAGCGGAAATCGAAAATGGGCGAATTTTACAAAGCTGTAATTTAAAAACTAAGCCAGATATAATTTTTTTAAAAATGCAGATGCATTTTTTAAAAGGTAGTCTATTATTATATGAAAAAAAAAGTGTAATTACCCTATTATCTACAATCTAATTTGTGCAACATCATCATCATTATAGCGCGGCAACCTCGGTTGGGTCTTGGCCTCCTTGATCAGCCAGACAGGGCTGCTTGTACGATGCATTTCTCTTCCAGTCCCATACTCCTACCACATGACAGTCTGCCACCACTTCATCTAGCCATCTTGATGTCAATTTGCGCAATATATTTACATTTGGTTAGTGTCGCACTATATTTACATTTTGGTCGGTGTTATGGCCGTGGGTCAAGTCGCTTGTTCGACTAGCATATTTGGAACAGAATAACGTTGGTTCGAATCATGTCTGGCCCATTTGACCATAATTCGACCCTGGTTCAACAGATGCCATTGCATGCACACAAGCTTCTGCTTTCACATGAAAACGATTGACCAGGAAAAATAAGTTGGTGAATTGCATTCCTCTTCACAAATCTATTTGAAAAAAAAAGAGTTTTACTCATACAATTGCTAATAACCTGCCCATAAATTACAACTTCTTACCGCGTTGCTTCCGAAGGAGTCGCATATGGTGCTTGGAACCTATTTATTTTCAAAGGTTAGGGGGCCAGGCCTTTCGTCAACTACTTTACTTAAACTGAGGGTTTCTTGGTTTCCGATGGGACAGGTTCTCATTTCTTGTGAAGGTTGAAAAACCTTGCTGGTATTTTTTATTTTGGGTTTGAAATAATCACCAAAACAGGAAATCATTTCTGACACCCTTGATGGGGATGTGCACCCTAGCTCTGAAAACGCAAGCATGCTAACTGAGATATCAATCAGAATGTAGACAAGATGTAATTATAGATAGATGTAACCTATTATTTATTATCATAAGCTAGACCACCCAGGGTGGGCCTTGACTGGAACTAGGATTCTCTTCCACTACCTTTGTTCTCCTGTTAATTTGTGTGCAATACAAATTCCTGTACACCTTTTAGATAATGTGTGGTAGAAATTCTTATATCCCAGGTAAGGATGGAGAGAGAAGAGATACCAAACAGCTTCCCTAGGTGGCAAGTTGCAGAGGAATTGGAGGCGCAGTATTTGGGAGACCAAGGAGAGGTTAAGGAGACGGAGAAATCCTTGTTCTTCCAAAAAAGTACCTGTTCAGCCTCATTGTATCTCTTCATCTTGAAGAGCGAATGCACAAGTCGCCGTCTGGCGCGCGCCCCCGTGCCAGGGCCATCCGTGTCGTTGAGGATTTTGATCAGCTTCCTACAATCCTGGGCCACCACCTCATGGCGCGCCAACTCCAAGCTGCATTCCGAGCGCGCGGTCAGCCAGGAGATCACCTTGTCTCGAGGCACCTTAAAGTTAAAGTTCGGCCCCAACAATTGATCGAAAATCTGACAAGACTGACTCCATTGTTTCTGCTGCATGCACTCAAAAGCCTGCGCCTCTTTGTCCGACATGATTCCTCCCAGACTCTATATATGTATTACTCGTGAAAACCGATCAGACACGTTACATTTCTCTTTCAGCTTCGTGTGTGCATACGGAAGGTTAGTTTCAGAAGACGTTTGTACACCTGAAACAGAAAATTGACACTTGTAACGTTTCAAATATTGGAAGAAATATCTGTATTTGAAATGTGAGTTTCATAGAAGAAGCTGCATTTTTTATTTTAGTGAGGATTGATACATACCTTAACCTAATTGTACGTTTAGAAAATCACCGATTGTGCATGATTTTCTTCAAAATTGACACAAACAGAAACTACACTACCGCCATCTTACTTTTGCATATTATTATTTTTATTTACATGGTAGGTTTAGCATCTATCGAATTTCTTGTGAACTAAAATAACATCCTTTGTCTAAAAAAAATATTTACCTACCAGTATTTTCCCATCTATGAGCAGCCGAATACAAAATATGATTCAAAACGAAAAACTGCGCGGGCTGTCACTCAAATGTCAAATTACGTTAAAGGTTATGAAATTTTTTTCTTTGTGAAATAATTTAATTTGCAAAAATGAATTTATCATGCAGTGATGAATTTAATAAATCTTATATAAAATACAAGGCAATCGTTAAGAAATGGGAGAAGGAATTCTTTAAAACTAATGGTCGAATACCTTCCAAACACGACATCAAAGAAGCTTCTTCGAAAGTTAGATATGCATACAAATATTATTTTAATTTAAAGACGGCCGTTCTGGAAACTTCCTTGATGGATGTACCTCTCGGGAGTGATGATGAAGACACAAATTTTACTCAGGAACTTGAAGCAGATACGAAGGAAAACAATGAAGATCTTTGTTTACTTCCAACCCCGGAACAAATCGGTAAGATGATAAAAAATCGTTCTGAAAATGTAGAGTCTGAAAAAACTGAAGAAACAAAAGTGTGGGGTAGTCATTTGAACATGGATAAGAAAGAGACTGATACTAGGAGGAAATCACCAAGGAAAAGTATGAAAATGTCACAAGAACTATTCTCGAATTGTAGTTTCAGTAAAAGAAATCCAAGAAAGTCATTGTCGTTTTCAAAAGTACCTAATAAATCTGAAGTAGATGGAAAAAAGATGGAGGGCAGTCAAGAGGCAATATCGCCAGTTAAAAATATTTATGATACCTTCACTAATACTGATGTGAAATTTGTTACAAGTAAGGAAGTCAATATTGCGACTGGCAACTCTGAACATAACACATCAATTTTAAATAGTTCTCTTCCAACTAGAAATATTAATTCTGGCTGGTTGAAAAGATGCAATGAGTCCGCACTTTTTGAAAATGATTTTTTGCAGAATAATGTTGACAAAGATTTCATAGCGAAGGTTAATATGAGTCCAGTAAAGGCAACACCTGCTAGTTATGGCTTGAAGAATCTGAATGTCTGTCCCATACCTATTTCTGTAGATTCTTGCCACTCCGATGTCGTTGAAAATAGTGAGTCCGAAATGGAAAAGACTTTTAATAAATCTAAAGTTTACAAAAAGATACGCCCCATTGTTAAAAGAATTAAATTAGAAGAAACAATTGTTAACTCGAAAGATGAAACAGAAGATGTTCCAAAGAAATCTGAAAGAAATCTGAAAGAAATCAGAAGTAAACAAAAAATAAATAAAAGAAGATTGTCATCAGACAGTGAAAGAGAGGAAAAAAATGTTAAGAAGAAACCGGTTAAACGGATTGTGAAGAGAAAGAGTAAGAATCTGAGAAAGAATGAGAATCATCAAGATGATTCGGAGGATGATGATAAAAATGAATTTGAACATGAATTGATAAATGTAGATCAAGTGTCGATGCCGAGGTTTGGAATCAATGCAACTATATTAAAGGAACATAATATTGTGGAAGGTTTAGCTGCAGCTTTAGAAATGCCAGATAAGGGAAAGAAAACAAGAAAAAAAACTAAGCCTGTAGCAGGAAGCAAAGAAGAAAAGCTTCAGAAAAAAGTCAATGATGGGAGCTTGAATGAGAATTTTGTGCGTATTAATATAGAAAAGAAAGTATTTGTCAGAGGAAAGAAGTCAATAAATTTCTCAAAGTACAAAAAGCAGGAATACAAGAAAAAAAAGAAAATGCTTCACGATACTCCAGAGTTTCCAGAGGGGGGAGTGTTGAAATGTTTCAAATGCAACCAGACTGGTCACATGTCTAGGTATTGTCGAGCTCACAAGGGAGATCAATTGTTAGATCTGGAATATTACACGGAACCAAATACAATCCCAACCATGCAAGAGGTTCAAATGTCATGTAATAAGGATAACAAACCCACTGTATCTGATAAACTACTATTTGAAAATATTTTCTGCAGTGATCTCTCTGAAAAAATGGAAGATACTTCATCGAAAGCATCTCATGCCATTCCTGAATCATTTTTGAAATTACTAGCAGCTCCTAGTTCTACATCAAGTACAAATATCCAAGATAAGATTCAACCTATTTATGCAGTAACTGAAAGCGGGGGGGTTATTTGTACACCTAAAGAAGTAAGAGATGCTTTGAAATTGTTTGGACATGCAGATTTCAGATGTGGCCAGGAGCAAGCTGTGATGAGAATTCTAAGTGGACTCAGCACTTTAGTAACTTTGGCTACCGGGAGTGGAAAGTCTCTCTGCTACCAGCTTCCTGCTTATATCTACGCTCAACACAATAAGTGCATAACCCTCGTCATTTCTCCGTTGGTTTCACTTATGGAAGATCAAGTTACAAACATGCCACATTTTGTTCATGCTGCATGTTTACATACAAATCAATCACCAACGCAACGTGAAAAGATAATGGAGCTTATAAAGAATGGTGATGTACACATTCTGTTGATATCTCCTGAAGCTATTGTATCTGGTGAGAAATCTACTGGCTTTGGAGGCATCCTGAGACAGCTTCCACCTATCGCTTTTGCTTGTATAGATGAAGTGCACTGTGTATCTCAATGGAGTCACAATTTCCGACCTAGTTATCTAATGATTAGTCGTGTTCTCAGAGACAAATTGGGTGTGCGGTGTGTTTTGGGTCTTACTGCAACAGCTACTAAACCCACAATATCAAACATAGTCAATCATTTAGAAATTCATGACGGAATTGAAGGGGTGATTACTAATCTACCATTGCCGGACAATTTGATCTTGACAGTTTCTAGGGATAATCAAAGGGATCAAGTCCTAATTGAGTTATTGCAATCAGAACGTTTTGGAAAATGTGACTCTATTATTGTTTATTGTATCAGGCGAGATGAATGTGAGAGAGTAGCCAGGTTAATAAGAGCTGCCCTCCAAGATATCTCAATGAGAAAACCAGCTGTGGGGAAAAATAACAAACGCAAACGGAATGAATGCGTAGTAGAGTTTTATCATGCGGGAATGTCAGGTGCGAAAAGGCGAAGAGTGCAAGAAAATTTCATGAGTGGGGATTTGAGAATTGTTGTGGCGACTGTTGCATTTGGAATGGGCATAGATAAGCCTGACATCCGAGGTGTTATACATTACAATATGCCGAGCAGCTTTGAGTCTTATGTGCAAGAAGTTGGACGCGCAGGAAGAGATGGCTTACCAGCACAATGTCACGTGTTTATTGATCACGAGTTTAGAGATAAAGATGAACTGTTGAGGCATATCCATGCAAACTCAATCGAAAGGCATGTCATAAGGAAACTATTGAAAAAGGTTTTCATTCCTTGCGCTTGCAGTTCTATGATAAAAAATAATGTAAGTGAAAAGGGTGATTCAAATAAAAGTGTTAAAAGATGTCAAGGGCATGAAGTATCGTTCAGTGTGGATGAAACAGTCACTGAACTTGATGTGCCATCGGAAAATATAGCAACTCTATTATGTTATTTAGAACTGCATCCAAATAAGTATGCTAAAGTATTGAGCAATGTTTATAAGATGTGTAAAATAATGTCGTATGGTGGTCCTGAAGCATTGCTGAAGGCTGCGGAGTCTTGCGCTCCGTTGGCGATGGCCCTTGCCATGGAAAAGAAGAAAGGAGGGAACGTACAGAGCATGACTACAATAGAGTTTTGTGTAATAGAATTAGCAGCTGCAATTGGTTGGGACAGTGGAGTAGTAAAATACCATTTGAAAAATCTTGAATGGGATAAAACAAAAGACAGACCAAAGAAATCTTTATTGCGTGTAGAATTTAATACTCTCGGTTTCCGAATAAAATCACCAGGGGATTTGACGCCATCCGAACTTGATTCCGCTTTAGATTCTTTGTACGAAAGAACTCAGCTGCAAGAAAAAACACAACTGCTGCAGCTGCAAGAAGTCAGCAAAGCTCTTATTACAGTTTCATTTACAAATATTAAAGACTGCTCAAAAGAAGGGAATGAAGGCGTGTGCATCAAGAAATCAAATGAACTGAAATCAATGATCCGCGGTTACTTTTTACGTGAATCGCAACTGCAAGAGCATGTTGAATTGGATGAGAGACCTGTATGTGAGCAGAGGGTCATTTCTGATGTTCGAGGTTTACTGGCTACATATAAAGATTGTACATTTACAGGGAGAGCTGTAGCCCGTATATTACAAGGCATAAGCTCACCAAATTTTCCCGCTCTTGTTTGGGGAAGGTGTCGATACTGGCGCACACATCTCACCGCTGATTTTTATAAATTAACATCCATAGCTAAACAACAGATTATATCTATGAGATAAAATAGTACCTCATTTTTAGACTCTTTTATTTTGCATTCGTTGGAAGAATGGCAAAATATTAATAAACAGGAAATGGCTCATTTATCAACATCATCTAACCCTTATAAGCATTTAGAATACTTCTTAAAAAATTCAGATTATATCTTACAAAATTATCACACTTCAAAATGTATATTATCATCATCCTTCCATTTTTCAGCGACGTTGATTTCTCAGAATGTCACCTTAATCTTTTTTATGTTTTATGTATGTAAATAAAGTTTATATATTTGTACCTATTACTTATTTTTAATAAATGTATTAAACCACATATTTGTCTTTTTTTAAATTTATTGTGTAAAAACAATACTTTATATTCTTACAATAATAATGACTTAAATTAATTCAAATGCATATAATATTATAGTAACAAATAAAAATGATTATGGCACAACAACAAAATAAATTGAAATATTCTCCTTATCAAATAAGATGTATATAAGGCGTAAAAAATACTTCAAACCCAATAAACTCGTACATCAAAGTAACAAGTCCATAGTAACACAATTAAATACATGTCCATTTCCATAAAACAAATTCTCAACAAAATCTTTCATTCTCATGAATAATAATCTGTTGAAAAAAAACACTTTCTGCAATCAACAAATTTGAAGGTCTTCAATTTTTTGCATTAATTTGTGAGCCCAACAAGTTGGTATCTCATATTTTTTATAGTTTTTGAAATGTTTTGATAAACGGGATTTCTTTCTAGATATTTAAGTACATTCGTGATCGATCCCGAACAATTTGTATTTTGCACATGCATTCACTTAATTGAAGTAAATAGATCCAAAAAAATATGTCACAGCATCAATCTTTCTTTTGAATTGTAGATCGAATTTGAAAGGGATTTTTCCAACCATTTTTGTCCTTGGTAGCATATGAAGACTACAGGGGAAGAACAAGGAATGCAAGTTGAACAACATTTTGAGTAAATCAAAATTATAAATTTGAAAGTCTGTATTTCTCATGGTTATTGCCTGTCACAAAGAACCGGAAATACCACCATAAACTGTGATAGCAACTGTTGTTGCATTACAAATTTGCAGATCTTTAGATACACACAGATGCCACTAGATAGCATTAGTAGATTATTTTCTTATTTTTGCTGATATTCCTTGTTTTTCACCTGTAGTCCTCATATATGAAGTGCACACCTTGTGTTCTTGTCTATTGTTAGAGACAGGAACAAATCCAAAGTTTTAATAAAGATAAATAAAGTTAGCGGTGTCTTAAACTAAAAAAATATGGCAAAGCACGCTTAGATGAAAAGAAAAAGAATACTCAGTAGCAGATATAAATCATCTTTGGTTTTTAGTACTGGAGAGGCTCCATTGTTGCATGGCTTATAAAAACGACTCATTAAACAATTGAAAATGCCATTTATGAAAAAAACATCAACAGTGCAACAAGTAATAAAGTATATCTAAAGACAAAATAGAATATATGATTGAATTTAAACTGAAATAAAGGTCGTTGGAGATGCTTATAAATTAAAAGTACTTTTAGAATTTATATATATTTTGGGTATTTGACAAACTGTTGTAGGAGAACTTACATTATTCTTGACAAGATGTTGGCTATGACGCCAATGAAACATTGAGAATAATGTAAGTTCTCTTGAACGGTTCATAAAATGTCTGAAATTTTGATTAATTCTGAAGATAATTTAAATTTTTAGAATAAAAAGTTGTAAGGAATCAAAGGTGGCAATCGAGGAATTTCCAAGAAATGACATAAACATGTAGTACTGAAAATTATTTCAGTACTAAAAATGTTTTTTACCTACCTGACTGTAATTTATACCTATTGACTAAATTTATTAAAAATCTTTTACTGAAATCATACCTTCCTTGACTGATAGGTTGGTATGAGGTTGACCACCCATACTGTAAAAAATGGTTCACTTTGCCAATGTCACCCCTGTTTTAGGGAAGGTCGGCAAGAGTTGCAGGGCTTATGTTCATTTGAGATTGGGTTTTTTATATTGTAGGTCCAAATGCGGCTTGTGTGAGCGCGAAATTATGCGTGTCTACTTGTGGGAATGCATTTAATATGAATTTCAAATGATACATATCTTTGCAGCTTAGATTTAGATACCTGATGATGACCTACTAGGTTGAAAACGTTAGTGTAATTTGTTTAAAGATTTTAAACTTTTAAAATAAATTTTACGTATATAGTGAAAATAAACAGTGTTTTGTTTGAATTCATCCAAAAATTAAAAAAATATTTTTTATAATTTCTATATTTATCTCATATTCAAATAAAATCCTAGATTGCCACCTTTGGTTCAATATGAAAAAATATTTTCAGAAAAGATATGCGCAAAAAGATTGGATATAACTTTTCAAACCAAATGTTAGTAAAGGAAATAATTTGGTTATCAAAAATAAATGTAGAATGGGCACCATATAAAAAAAAAGATGAAGAGGAAAGCAATTAACGAACCTATTTTTGACTGGCCAGAAATATGTATTTACATTATCAATTAATAATTAATCATTTCATTTAATAAATTGTTAATAAATAATTACATAGTGACATCTGTTGACTCAGGATCAAAGCTATCGTCTAGACTCTAGAGGGCCTGACACAATTTTAATCGACACTGTTGTATTGAAACATCCCAGTCAAAGTGCCACTGCCTTGTCAGCTACGACTTATGATTTACGGACAAAAACCTACAGGTAAGTCTTTGTATTTCTTAGATGTACTGCCAAAGCAAATACAAAACTATGTCTTTATTAAACTTGAAATCTGCAAAGAAAACTAGAGTGCAGTTATTTAGGTAGTATTTTCAATGCGAGCTTGGTCCCTCATAGGCTTGATCGTTTTTTTATGTTTAGTGCCTTCTGCTAGTCTTTTACAGTCGCCATACTAGGAAAACAGTGACACAATTATAGTAATATAGCACACTAATGATATGTTGAACAAACTCGGATGTGTCACATAACAAGTTTACTAAAATAATAATATTCTGGCACACATTTGAGATTTTTCAATTATAAAACAAACAATTGAGTGATGTTTTCCAGGATCTGTTGCCGTGATCCACCCGAGTTGAAAGTTAAAGACGCTTTACCCATGCTTTTGATGGGACTGTGATGTGATGGATCATGGCAAAATTTTGTTGAAAACAACACTCAAAAGTTAACCACCGGCCATGAAATCCTAAGGGTACAAAACAAAAGATGTTTTAACAATTAAAAATAAATTAAGATTATTAGCACACAAAATCATGATGACAAAATTCTACAATCCAGTGTTATACAAATTGCTTTTCTAACACTTTCTTTTGGAAGCTTTTCGGGTCGGGAGCGAACGAGCTCCAATCTGTATTGTGACAAGGCTCAATCGAAATTTTACCACACTGCAGATTGTCATCACTTTTGGACACAACACAAGTCCCTAAAACACTGTAGAATTGTAAAACAAGTCCGTCTATCCACTCTGCCAAGTCCAAACCAAATCTCTTGGCATTGGCGTCAGCTTTTAAGCGCGCCACTGCTTTATCCGAGTCCTTGCTTAGGAACGGCTTTATAACATTCAAGTGACTAGAGAAGTCTACGTATTCCTGAGAGCTTCCACTGTGCAGCATGCTTGCTTCTTGCTGAGATATCTTGCTCGTAGACATGAACTCTAAAGGAGTCACAAGAAACTTAGTTTGAGCAACGAGTACTTTATTTTCTATCATTTTAATTGTCCAAATACCAGGGATCAATGGCACTTTAAGATTAGGTTTAATGTAATTTATCACATTTCCCTCATCGATGAACACATCACTCACATCGGCCACATTTCCGATGGAATCCATCCACATGATTGTAATATTGTTTGTGGTTAAAGGCTCATCTGGGCTGGGCACAAAGTGATACATGATGGCGGGCTCAGAGAATGGGCCGAGGGCACGAACTAGGTTTCTGAACACTTGTTCCTTTTGATCAAAATCTGAACTTACAGCTAACATCTTCAGTCTTTTATGTAACTTGGCAGATGAATTGATTCTTAAATGATGTTGATGTTTAAACCACGTTTCCAGCATCACTGTTCCATAGTCTGTAACTTCCACTTCATGGAATACTAGAATACCTTTGAAAACATCAACATAATGATATGATGATATTTCAGTAATGTGGCCTGGGACAAGAGAGCAGCCTTCTTCGTGGAGGATCTTGGCATTGTGCCTTGTGATACTTGCGGCAATAGTTAGAAGGCTGTCATCTGGTACTGGGCTGGTGTCCTCAGAGTGGTAAATACTTTGCCAATAAGCATCTAAGTTTGTCAGTTGTTCTTGATCTCCCATGCCAATCCATTGTTCCACTCTCAATATAATCGCCTGATTAATTATAGGTTCAAATTTTCTAGCAAAAAACAGCTGCCTTTGTTCTGTAGCTTGTAATCGTGGCCAATCTTCCACTCTGAAATCGTTGGGAGAACATCCGCACCAGTCTACGACATGCTTATACTGACACTTGCAGCCTAGTTTCCTCTTCCAGTTTGTCACGTGGAGATTGTTGTCGATGTAAGTGTTGCAGAATTTTGAATTTCTCAAGACGGTGTGAAAGAATGATTCAGCGGGAAGTAAGGTGTGTTTGAATACTGTAAGAAGGCCTGTTAAGAGAGGATCTTTGTTTTTTCCAGCCACGTAGGAAACAAAGCTTCTATCGAGTGCCACCCAATCACTGCCTCCATCTACTTGCAGTCCCCAGGGTAACTTCCGATCTCCCACACGCCACATGTGAGCATCACACTCAACAAATGTCTTATCCAAGCCTTGCTTCTGAATGAAGCGCTGCACTTCCCTCCCGTGTGACTTGACAAAGTTCCTGCCTTTGTTGGCATAAAGAAACTGCTCCAGTTTTTCAACAGACTTTACCGGGAAATCACTTTCACTCAGATTTATAACGAAATCCCAGTTCCAATCCAAGGCTAGCAAATCTTCCATAGAAGCCAGTAACATTTCTAAAAGTGATGCTCCTCCCCAGATTGTAGCGAATCTTTTCCGAGCCAGTTTGATGTTGGAAAAGCTGTTCTCCAAGTATAATAATGTTCGATAGAGATAGTCCTGCCTCTGTAAATTTTTACAAAAAAGCATTAATATAAATTAAAATATTAATATTCAAGTGAATAAGAGACAAAAGTTTGAGAATATGAAAATGTTAAATAATTGAAATAGTTAAATAACTGGCACACCATTAAGTTAATAAACTTCACGCATTTTCTTTCAATCAAAATTCAAATAAACGGTTTTCATACAGTGGTTAACGCAACCAACTTGTAATTGGGTGGTAGTGGTTTTGATTGACATTTTTGTTTGTTTGTTTAGAAGTGAGTCAATTAAAGAAAAAACTTCTTTACCCCAAGTATAAGACAAGTAAACTCACCTCAATTGCGTCAATAAAAAAATGTATGAAAACTACGTCACTCAATTCACAGGAATTCACGCAATGTTTTATACTCGGTGTATTATGCATTTTATCTATAAAATTAAATGAAATAAATAAGAATGAAATTACCTCATCAATGTGAATGAAGAAGTAATGTTTTGGATCGTACAGCACGTTGATGAGCCTCCTGACTTGTCTCATGGCCCGGCCATTGAGGGTCAGCAGGAACACTATCCTGACTGGTTCGTGTCCTGGAGTGGCAGGAGCAGCAGCTGGCTGTGCCTGGAACTTGGTGATGCCCGTCTGGAAGACATTCATGGTGAAGAAGCCACCGCAGAGGTGGCGAGGGTTGCCTGGGCACTTCATGTTGCAGGAAGAGTCAGCCAGCTTGGATGAGGAGGGAGGACTGTTCTCTCCGCAGAAGCATTCAGTACTGGAAATATTATAATAATAAAACTTTTTAAAGTTTGTGTATTCACACAGTGAAAATCCATTTTTATAAGAAATTATAAAAATGAAAAAAAACACAGAGTTTTATTTTCCCAAATTGAGTATTTAATTCCACCTCAAGTACTTTCGACTAATTCAAGTCATTATCAAGAGGATACATCTTGATAATGTATCCTCGTGAATAAGTCGAAAGTACTTGAGGTGGAATTAAAATTCTCAATTTGTGAAAATAAAACTCTGTGTTTTTTTTCCATTTTTATAATTTCTTATATTATAATAATAAAATAAAGAAATGGAAAAAAAGTTCCTTCACATGGCAATTCAGAAGATTGTTGTATGGACAGGAGGAGTTGGAGGCGCAGTGTTTGGGAGGGTAAAATTTGATTAGAGATGCAGCGCCATCGTACAAAATAAATACACGGGCATGATAATTTTTTGCAAGGAATTTTACAGGCTGAACTAGTAAATACCACATTGTTTGAATTCCCCCGTGATGAATTATTTTTATTTATATTATATTTATACTAGACCAGTTCGTAGTCTAATGGTTAGCGTTTCGGACTCGTAAATGGAAGGTTGTGCGTTCAAATCCCGGCGGCACGCAAAAAATATACCATTTAAGTAGATTCTCAAACTCGCTCTTCGCTGAGTGAAAAAATTATTAACCATTACAGAAGACCTGGCACCTAAGGTCTGTCCAACCTTACAGCAACTGGGTCTTGCTTGAGAATTGGCGCTTTCTATAGCAATGACCAAGCTCACACATGGCTCTTGAGGTGTGATACAAAAACAGCGCTTACCAATGAAATCATCCTAATATCATTATTTATTACACCAGCTTGAATATTAATAATTGAGTTTTTTTTGTATTTCTAAGTGTATATCTATTCACACAGTGAAAGTCCATTGTATTTTTAAAAACTTCAATTGGTAAAACAAAGTTTTAATTCACTTTTTATTTTATTTTTTGCTCAAACGTTTTCGCCTAATAAGGCATCTTCAGGAGCAACTTTTTTTTGCATCAAACTTATATTTTTGGAGGATAAAGGTTCAATAGTAAAAATAATGCAAATACTCACTTTACTTATCAAAAACAAAATGCAGTAAAGTGGAAATAGATCAATAAAAGTCAAGTTTTGGATGAAAGAGTAAACACAATATCTTGAAGTTGTGCAAAAATGAAAGTAATTGATGGATTGTAGAGGCATTAACTTTGTAATCGTTCATCATAAATGATAAAAGAAAAACAGTTTTGTTTTCGATTACATGAGTATATTTTTATATACCACATCCGGTTTCGCAAACATCCGTTCGCATCATCAGGTGGATAAATTACCTGATGATGCGAACGGATGTTTGCGAAACCGGTTGTGGTATTTAAAAATATACTCATGTAATCGAAAACAAAAACTGTTTTTCTTTTATCACGAAAGTAATTGAGTTTAAACGTAGTTACATCATATGTGATTATCAAGCGGATATTTGAGAGATGAAATATTTGAATACTTACGAATATTGCACTCCTGCATATGGAAATCCTCCTTGCAGACACATGTTGACACACAAGTCAGGACTGTTGGTATCCTTGTAATTAGCATAGTACCCCGGCAGTAACCTGAAGGTCTTCTCATCCTTGAAGCATCCCAGGGCTTTGCGGGAGGTGCCTTCATGGTTAGGACAGTAGTTGGGCAAGTATTCCTCATACAGCTTCCCATTCTGTATGGCGCAAGTGATATTCACAATCTTCTGTTTGCATTTTTGTGTTTTGGCTCGATGTATGGCAGATATGGCTTCTTTAGTGTGTATGTCACACATCGGAACAAAATCCAACTCGTCTAAACGCAAAGAAGATTTGTTTTTGTAATTCTGAACGAGCTTCGTCACCTCATTTTGTTTCTTTTTAACGGATCCTTGCTCGCCTGGATTGTCTTCGTCGTCTGTAACGAAGCCATCTTTTGATTTTCTTGCCGACATACCGCCATTTTCCCCATCTTCGAGGAATATGTAGTTTTTTTGTGGGTTTGATTTTTCTGGAAGGTTTGATTCATTTTCGATGTCGATGGCGAAGAACTTGTAAGCCAGGTATATTTGAATTAGGAATATGATTATTGCTAAGATGGCGAACGCTCGGTAGGATCGTATCCATTTATTTCGACAGACTCGTGCCATGGCATAAAGTGATGAGTAAGGTTTTGATCATATTGCAAAATAACATTAGATATAACCTTCAGAAGCTAGTTCACGTAATAAGACGTAAAATAACAAAATTTATCAATGTTTGTGAAAAGGAATTATCACACTCACTACCATGTTTTATTATAAATGAAGCCAGGATTAGATACGATAGTGGTCGATCAAAAATTGTAAATCTATAATTTTTCCCAATTTACTACCATGGCTAGAATAATACTTTTGGAACTGTCAACAAGATCTGTCACTTGATCCTGCTAGGGATGTCAGCGCGTGTTGACCATGGAAAAGGAAGCGCAAAATATTAGTGGGAAAATAAGGAGCTTTAATGGCAATAATTTTGATGGCAAACAAGGTTTCATATCTTCCATGCAACTTCAATGGGGACGTATAAAGCGAGTCTTGAAATGTGACGTTAGAAATATAATATTTTTTTCGGTGGAAACACGTCACAAATCTATATTGATTAGGGACCTTAAAAATCAATAAACATGTTTGTTTGCCTTTTCTTAAGCAACAATTTGACATTTTGAAATGTGCACACCTCATTGTTCTGTCATACGACTTGCCATTTGGCTAGTATAATAATGTGAAATAAGCAGATGTGCGTACAGCCCTAGGATTTTATTTGCTATATTGGCTATATTAATGTGAGGCGAGTGCGTCAGCATACACGTACAAATGCATCAATGGTACATCGAGTGAAAAAACCCTTATTAATAAGGTCAATGTATATAATATAGATGGAAAGGTGCTTCATTCTTATCTTTAGAGTCAATGCTGATACCATGGACGTATATTATATTTAAGTAAATAGTTGAAACCGTTGTTAAAGTACTGTTTCATTCTATAATAACGGCTTCCAAACTTTATGCTACCACGCCTCCCTAAATTTTTATTTGTTTGCGCCTCCCTTCCCACTTTTTATTTTTGATGTACCTACTCGTATATCTATATTGTAATGTAAATAGTAGGTTAATATAGGTATACATCGTAGGTAGTAATAGTAATTATAGAATTATGTCAAAAGTAGGTAAATGTAGGTGTACACCGTAGGTAGCAATAGACCTAAGAAATCTAGAAATTAAATGATCCTTTTGTAGTCTCGAACTTGGTAGAATATGCGGGAATGTGCTGGCAAAATTAGTCACTGGAAAGTACTGTCTATGAAGTATATAAGGCGGAGAATTGAGTGTGCTAAGCGAGTGCGATAGTTGGTTTTGATTGGAAGATAGCGATACTAAACTGTGAAAAATAAATTTGTGTTACCAAAAGACTTAAAAATAAATATAAATTTGTAGAAATAAATTAAGTGTAAATAAAGATTCTGAAAGAAGACCTGTGTGTTTTAATTTATAGACTTTTCGAACCTAAAAAAACATAAAAATATGTAAATATAATGCTACGGTTTTTTTTATCTTTTTTATGAAGTCTTTGGCGCCTCCCAGTTTGGAAGCCGCTGCTCTATACGCCACAGTTTTATTTATATAGGAACTGTTGAACCCTGTCAAAAAGGTTTATTTAACAGTGATGTGAGGCCCAAAAAAATTGGATTGAAAGTCCTAAAAATCCTCACAAAATGCTTCTAGAATTTTTTTAAATATTTTTTCAGTTGCTTCAAATACTATTTTTTTAGCCAAATTTACAAATTATATTTTGTTTTTCACTTCAATTTATTTTCAGATGGTATTTTAAAAAAAGTTTGTGATACTTTTTAGTTTATCGTAATTTTAATAATCCATACATTTTCGGAATCGTGATTTCATTCGCAGTACTCTGTGATTCCTAGCATTTAAACGCATTTAAACAGCTAAAATCGGTGATGGGATGGGAGATGTCGATGTTCGTTGTTTTTATAAAACCCTGTGATTTATTTTATATGAATGTTATGATTATTATTTACAAAACGATTTCATGTTACTTACTTTTAAATAATTTTCAAGCGATCGGTCTTTGAATCAAATCACGGATCGGCCAAGATTTTAAATAACTGTTGAAACATAACCTTGAAAAAATGGAGTCAACGGCCTTACAGTTTGTTCGGGCCGAGGATTGTGTTGAATGTTTTATTTACCCTATATCGGATCAAGACTGGGAAGGAAATCCGAATCTTATCGATCAAACACATCAATATATTTGTGATTTCGTGAATTCCCTCTCCAAGGGCTACATTTGGCACAAAGACTGTTTGAAAATTTTCAAACGTCCCAACAAATCGAGAATTCTAACTGAAAAATATGACTCAGGTATGAATAAAAACAGTGATATATTTTTTTAGATACCAGTCAAACACTGTTATTTTTTCACACAAATCCTTGGATCAGCCACTGACTAAATTGAATTTCTCATTAAAAATAGATGATCGGAGATTATCTATGGATTCGATTTTTTATGAATAACACTTGGTTTATTAAAAGACACATAAACTGTAAAAATTGTTTCACCTTGCCACTGTCAACCCTGTTTCAAGGAAAGATGGCAAGAGTTGCAGAGATTTGAGATGGCAGAGTTGCAGAGATTTGTCTGCAGTTGATCTGGCTGCAGTTGCACGAAGGCCTAGACCTACCCTGAGTTGTGATGAGTAAAAGTGCGTCTGAAATGCCTCCTTGTATTTGTAAATGTGTTTTGTTGTTTCTAGATTTGCCGTCGCACATGTACGGCTTGTGCCACTTTGGAGACAATGTGGAGGACGAGTGGTTTGTGGTGTACATGATGAAGGAGATCAGCAGGAAGTTTCCGAGTCTGGGGGTCCAGGTGGTGGATGCCGACGGTGAGTTCCTGCTCGTTGAGGCGGCCAATGCTCTGCCTGTGTGGGCCGATCCCAACAACTGCTCCAACAGGGTAATGCCACTATTATTTTTGCATCTCTTTTTTTATTAAATTACATGATTTGACCTGATGATTTGATAATGGGCGATTTGTGCAATTATTACACACAGAAGATACAAGAGAATAGAAATGAAATGCAGCAACGGATGTCATCCTGCCCGTAAACGGATATTAACATAATGCACTAATAATTCATCAAATTCAATGAATGCATTATGCAAACTCAGGGTTAAATATATCGTCAACGAGGGCCTGACAGGAATAGAAACGGCACTGTGTTATTTAAAATATACGCCGTTAAAAATTACCACTGCCTAGTCTGCTAAATCAAAGCACCGTTTCAGCTTCAACATCATATTTACGGAACTCTTATGACTCAAATAAAATTGTAGTTATCTTAATCCTGAATATGTAGAAGCTGGAGGGAAAAAATATCTAAGTCTACATTTCTGACCAACTGATCGAGCCGTGATTTACTTCCAACTGACCTTTTTGCTTTCCTTCTTCAGTTTTGTCATCTGCTGGACATAGGTTCCCCTCTCTCCATTCACTGTTCTTCAGGAATTGTCTGCAATCTTTTGTTTTTTCCACATCTCAGCATATTTGATTGAATCAAATATTTGCAATATCTAAAAAACTTTTCCCTTTAAATAAACCAAAGGAAGAACTTACCTAAATCTGCATTAAACTATTCCGGTCTATATATTTTTTTGTTTTTCACACTAGAATATTGTAAATGTTTTTGATAAATTAAGCGGCTTTTCTATTTCAGGTGTTTTTCCACCGAGGTCAACTCCATCTCCTTATTCCTGAAAATAAAGAAAACATTAAAGAATTGACTATCACCGAAGCGTTGGCTCAACTCAAAGCCAATAATCCATTGAATGTTGCTTCCAATGGAATACAAGAGAGCATATCATTGAGAATTATGGATTATCCAGGAAAAAAAGATGAATCATTCTTTAGGACAACAGTTTACACTCCCGTTGGAGTTGCAGCTTTACTTAAAGAAGATCCAAGTTTGATTTCTGCGGCTGTTCATGCTTTCTGCAATAGGGATCCTATAGACATGAAGGTCTGCAAGGCAATGAGATATTTCCCTCCAGAAAACAGAGTGAATACTTCTGTTACGTTTACAAAATGCCTGTACGCCATGCTGGTGCACAGCAACTTTAATCCTGATAGAAGAACAGGATGGAATTTGCCGTTGAATAATTCACCGCAGTATAAATCACACAGTGTTGGCGTCAAGCTGGCCTGTGGCTTTGAAATCTTGGTTTCACAAGCTCGACCTGGAGAGGGATTAGAAACAAACAAAATGTGGAAGGAATACATGCAGAGCTTAAGCAGCAGAAATTACTTTCAAGGTTTATTACCTGGATCCAATGGCTACAATGAATTGTTAAAAAAAGCTAAAGATTTCTTCTTTAATAATTCAGATTTCAACAGAGTAAGCTGTGTTTCAAAAAGGATATTAGAATTGCTGGGAAATGTTAGTGTGGATGAAAAAGAATTCCGTAGAAATGAAAGTATGTTGCCTGATGACGATGATGATAAATGGTTGTCTATTGATCCACAGGAATTAGAATCTTTATTGCAAAGACGTTATGGAATGAAGAACTTTTCAGCGTTAAATAGTCAAACTGTTCCTTCAGTATTCTCGGAGAAGATAAGTGAGTTTTTAGAGCACACGTCTGGCGTAGATGGAGCTGAATTCCCAGATAATCTGCCAAAGGCTGAAATGGAAACAACGGATCTTCCATCTCGGCCCAAGAGAGGGATCAAGACAAAAAAGAAACAAAACAAAGAAGTTTCTTTTAGTAGTTGCACAAGATCAAAGTCACCAAGTCCTGCGAGAAAAAATAAAATAGATTTTAATGCTGATCAATTTTCTAGTGCTATTCAGAATATTCTAGATCTGGTTATACCCGACGACAGTTGGAATTTAGATTCAGATACTGATTTGAGTGAATATGGAAGTGGGGATGAATTGGAGTCCAATCATTTTGATCTTCCTCCCGGCGATGGGAAAGCTGTTGATTCTGTGATGAAGAAATACATGTCGGCGATGGATAATGAACTAGTTGAGACAACAATGGCTAAATCCTTCCAAACGGACAAATCTGAACGTAATACTGTGGATGTTGATGCAAATGTTTTGACAAATATGATGGAGAGCTTTCAAGGAGAAATGGGAGGAGTGGGACCAGCTGGAAGTATGCTGGGACCTCTTGGATTTACAAAGTATGAAAATATCATTCCGATTGATGATGAAGTTGATTAATAATGCTACATTGTAGCTATTTTATGCCATAGCTTTTTCACTGCATTTAATTGCAATTTATATTAAACTGTAATTTTCCAAATGGAAATTATCATTATGAATTTCAAACAAATATCAAGTTGATTACAAATGGAAAATAAAAGGAAGAAAGTGATGTGGATTGATCGAGTAAAGAAAGATCTTTTAACTGGAGAGTTTAAGTATAACAAGCCACAATATGTAATTTAAAAGATTAAGCCAAAATATTTAGAAATATGGATTGTATTTTGCTCAATGGAATGATGAAAGTTTACTGGAGTAAATCTGAGTATGTTTTATCAGAAACTGAATTTAATTAGTTAGTAAATAAGATCCACACATTAATTGCCATCAACAAAATTGTGAAGGCTAACATTTTTTTTGATATTGGTTACAAAGAACCCTTATCACATAGATCTGTGGCATTTTTACCAACAAAAAAAAAATCAAATTTGTAATTTTGTGCTGAGTCTATTCGCGGAAAAAAACCTGACTTGGCTTTGTGGATGGACAGTATCAAAATTGTCGGCACTGGCCAAGCAAGTCAAAATGAAGTCCCATCGATCTCCACGACTATAGCTTTAGCCCTAATATAATAGATGTCATTGGTTAGGTTTTAATTCATAATTTGTTAAAAAACTGTAATTATTACTTGATAATGTTCCTAACTAGGCAAAATGTGTTCCTGGCCAGGCAAAAATATGTTTATAAATTGCATTCCTTTTCACTACCTTATTTGAAAAGAAAATACTGGACGAGAAAGTCTGGTGTACAAAAAGAGAGGTCTATTTCTAGCCATGGACTCGAACACAGCTGAAGAAAACTTTTGTTTACGCAAGGGCGCCAATTTTATACCTCAACAAAATGTGTCACATCTATGCATATAAAAATTATGTGCCAGGCGTTTATGTCAATTCTACATAATGTGCAATACATTTCTATTTTGTTAGTTTGTAAAATTCATTGAAAGCAGAGCTCAAAAAATTCATAAGTTACTATTCATTCTTTTTGCTAGAAGCAGATTGTTAGTAAGCCGCAATTTTATTAATCTTACGTTTCTTTGTGCAGCTGTTTTTATCTGAGTTGAAAGAACCGAAGGTGGCCAATGTACATTTCTTTTCAAAAATGTTATTCTCTGTGTTTTCCCATATTGAGCTATTTTTTTTTAATTGTGGATTCTTTGGTTCTACATTTATTGCTAATCTATATTTTTTAGTTTGAAAGTATTGAAAAAAAAGTTTTGTATTTACATAATTTTAAGATGAACCGTTATGCCAGAACTTATATTATTTTTGACATGTGCTGGCAATATAGCTTACGTCTTCAGGAGCCACCCTTTCTGCCTGACCATTAAGGATGAACTAAGTTTTGTGTGGCAGAGTTAGTTGTTGTTGCCATTTTGATTTTAAAGTAGCTTTAAAAATGTGATTGTAAGCTTTGAGTTAACTTTGAAATAAACAATTATTGTAGAAACTTGTATACTTAACTTTCAAAAGCTCAAAATTGTTACAAAATAATGCTATCATCAATTCTAAATAATGAAGAAAGCTGTTTCTTGCATTTGTAATATTGTTAAGGATTTATAAACTTACTTAGTGATATTTTTTCATACTTTTCTATGAACTATGATGCACTTCTCTGATTAGAAAAATATTTTTGATGCATACATGGATTAGAATGGACTCATTTAAAATATGGAGAATAAATGAAATGTCACTTGGCTAGACGCAGGACAGAGAAAATCATAACTTCAATTCAATAGTATGTCTGTAGTTTGAAAATAAACTAAAGTGCCATTTACTGCATTTAGTATAACTTTCAATTGCATATGTTTCACAATACTGTAAAATAGAAGAGTTCCCTGATCATTGGGAATCCATTTTTATTTATAGAGGGTGACGTCACATAGCTGAGGGATTTTGTCATTGTGCTGAGTTTATTATCCTATTTGATAAATTTGATATATCAAAGTGATAAAGCTTTGTTAGAATTAAAAAAAATGATTTTCAGGATCAACACAAAAAATCAGTAAATGCGTTGTACATTTGCTTATGGTTATTATTTTATGGCCAATTTCTTACAAAAAACTATTCTTGTAAAAATGACATGCTTTACAAAATAAAATTTATTCTTGCTTCCATCAAATAATTTGTTTCCATTAATATATAGGTGAGAGGTACAGTTATTGGCCGGGGTATAGTTATTGGCCATTTCATTTTTAAAGCAAAGTAATAAGAATTCTGCTATCTCTGTTACTCATATGCAATATTACTAATGTTGTCCATCTCATTGCGAACACTTACTAGTTCACAATTTTACCGCCAGGTTTTATTAGTGACAGTTATGGTGTCGATATTGGAGTAATGTGAATTTTGCTGTCATTTTTTAAGCACACGCTTAAGGTAAGTACTCTTTATAAATGGTATATTATTATGTAATAAGTGTGTTTATTGCAATCTTTTAAAGTTATCAGTGTTCAAATGGGATTAAATTATTCTATTGTCCAGCTGTTTTATCCAAATACAAAACACAACTATACTTCTTACGGTGGCTAATAGCTGTAACATCAAACTCACATTTTATAGTTATTGGCCCCCCTGCCAATTACTATACTTTTCCTTGTGATTTTTTTTTGTCGATATTTTCTTTGAAATTGTTTGTTTTTCCATTAAGTATGCCATGGATTTAAACAATATTTGTCAAAAACATCAGCGCACAGTTATTGGCCGGGCGGCCAATAACTGTCACTTTGGCATGCCAATTACTGTGACTTTTCAAAATATATTTATTTTCTTTCAGGTACTCCTCAAAATCATGTCAAAGACATCCAAATGGACTCAACCACAGCTTGATCTTGAATTTTACAACCAGCAGATGTATCAGTTTTTAAGACAATGAAACATTGGTGGAAATCAGCTCTTCACGATTGGCATGCGGAAAACCCTGGACAAATGTTTACTTAATCAAACATTGCTCTGGTTTTTTAAAAAGTCATGGGAAAAATTAAACCAGAATACTTCATAAATGGGTTAAGAGCATGTGGGTTTTACCCATTCAACCAAGATGCGGTTGACTATAGCAAATGTCTGGGAAAATCTGCTATTTCTTCACACACCCAAAATTTAACGGAAAATTGCAGAGTGATGAATTTTGAGATTTGTAAGGAATATTATTACCTCAAATGAAGCCGTGGATAATAATGAAGAAAATGCCAATGAGTTTAACGAATCGGCAAACCAATCATTAGGTCCCATATCCAGTGATATAATGGAGTTAAAGAATTACTTGTATCGTCCAAATGAACCGATAATAAAAGGAAAAAGACAGGTAGAAAGACTTTATTTTTTCCATTAGCTCTAGAGAATATCAAACTATACTGGAGAGAAAGACTAGGGAGAAGAAGAAGTTGGAGGACAAAAATAAAAAGCGAATAAAAGAAAAGAAGATAACACCGCGAAAAAAAGAAAACTTGCCGAAGAAAAAAAATGAAAAGCAACAAAGAAAACAAAAAGTGCAAAAGGAAATACTCCTGATCAAAATGGTGATCTAAATCTAAAATCTAAATCTAAGTTGCAAAGATATGTATCATTTGAGATTCATATTTAATCTATTCCCACAAGCAGTCACGCATATTTTCGCGCTCACACATGCCGCATGTGGATCTACAATATAACAACCCAATCCCAAATGAGCATAAGCCCTGCAACTCTTGCCGACCTTCCCTGAAACAGGGGTGACATTGGCAAAGTGAACCATTTTTTACAGTACAGGTGGTCAGCCTCATACCAACCTATAAGTCAAGGAATACAAGCAATTACTTACATCCAGTTAAACAAACAAACTCTAAAAAATCTACAAAACATCCATTAAAATGAAAATTGATTCTTGTCCTTAGCCGCCCACATTACAGATCAGCCGCCATTTTTTCGGTTGTTATGCGGCTGACCACCCATAATATAAAAATTGGTTCACTTTGCCAATGTCACCCCTGTTTCAGGGAAGGACGGCAAGAGTTGCAAGGCTTATGTTCATTTGAGATTGGGTTTTTATATTGTAGGTCCACATGCGGCATGTGTTAGCGCGAAATTATACATATCTGCTTGTGGGAATGCATTTAGTATAAATCTTAAATGATATATATCTTTGCAGCTTAGATTAGATTAGATTAGATTAGACATACTTCTTTCATTTCATCCAGAGTCACAACCTTTTTCATACAAGTTTTCCTTTTATTATGACTGTGGATATCCCATTCATTCGCAATTTCGGAAATTTGGTCCATCCATACCTTTCTCGGTCTTCCTCTACCACGAAATCCATCTATTCTTGCAAAATATACTTTTTTTTTGATGATGAATGCAATTCAGATGATGACACTTACAGTAGTGAACAACTTTTCAGAATACTTAAAAACAGTTCATTTTAATACTATGTAGGTACCTTTTTTGTAAACTTTTTTTGTTTTTTATGTGTGCCAATAAAATAATATGCTTTAAGAATAATATAAAACAACTAATACTAAATAAAGATAATTTAAAGTCTATGTAACATCCAAATATGTAACCATTCAACAATCAATTAGCTACAAAGAAATCTTGTAATGATTAGTTACACTTTTTTGTGTTTTACAATATTTTTACTTATATTTTTAGACCTAATAACTTTTTATGAATAAAACATATATTACCATGGACAATATGTCCCTAATTTGTGTATTTTTGCTATCCACTATGATTTCCTATTCATTTATTGATGTTTTTCATGGCCGGCCAATAACTGTCACATGTATGGCCAATAACTGTGTAAAAATGGCCAATAGCTATAACAATCCCGTTTTCGAAGAAGAAAAGGCTGTGGATTTTTTATTATTCGCATATTGAAATATTTTTGTACATAAATATCTTACTGGTTAAATTATAATGACAACAGTGTTTACCAAAATAATTTAACTCATATTTTAAAAAAGTTATTGATGCTCAAAGTAAAAAAAATGGCTTAACCGGCCAATAGCTATACCCGTCACCCTATATATATATATTTTTTATTGATTCATTATTGAACTTATAATAAATATCAGGATTATTTATTTGGTGAGCGCTGTTTATGTGTGAATCACACTTCCAGTGATTAGCACTAAAGTCCGGCAGATAGCTCAGTTGGTAGAGTGCTTGCATTCCATTCCGAGAGCTCGGGTTGGAATCCCACCGAGGTTGTCAGAAATGATTTCCCATTTCGGTGTTTATTTCAAACCCAAAATAAAATACAGTCAAAGTTTACTCAGCTTCATAAGAATGAGTACTAGCCCCCTCGGGAGCTGGAAAACCCCCACAACTTCAACTGAAGTGGTTGGCTTAAGGCCGGCCCTCTTGCCTGTAAAAATAAATAGGTTCTATCCGCCACATGCGATTCCTTCGGGGAGAATGCTGCAAGAAGTTATATAATATGTGTAGGTTGGTATTGTTTTTTACTACTACTGCCCATGTGTCACGTGCAGGTATGAAGTGTGAATATTAAATCTTTGCAACTTAGATTATGTATTGTTATAATGAAGAAGGACAGGTACAGGTAGTTAGCCAGGTGCTGTTTAATCAACTGAAGGTGTCTTGATCCGTAAATAAATTAGTGGGGGAATTAGGATTGCCTTTGGTTGGGTTATCACATCATCCTACTAGTTAACTCTACAATGTTCAGGCGTTCCTACCAAAAATTTTGACCCCATTCTGTAGTGTAGTGGTTAACGCTACGTACTCTTAATCGAAAGGTAGTGGGTTTGATTCTTCTTTTTCTTTTGAGTGAATGGTTATTTTATTTCTTTAGATGTTGCATCTCTATATGGGAATTTGGTTCTTTTATTAAAGGATTGTCGCAGGTTTTTTAACCACAATGTCCTTCAGCGTCCTTGAGTTTTCTCTCCTAAATCTTTCAATGTATCAAAAGCACAAAAAACATTATTTTTTTACATGCTCTTTGCTGTGTTGAAAAAATCATCTGCATATACAAAAGGTTCATCCAGCAACACAGTACCTACTTAATTGGGTCCTGCTTAAGAATTTTCGCCTTCTATAGGGACGACCATGCTCGCATAGAGCTCTTGAGGTGTGATCCAAACAAAAAAGGGCTCACCAAATAAATCCTGCTAATAATTAGGTATTTAATTTAATTGCGAACCCAACTAGTCTATCCAGATCGTTTTGGAAAAGTATTGTATGCCACTGCACGTCATTAGCTATTGCAACACTCGTGCTGTTTAAGCTTAGTACGCATGTAGCAATGGCCCTCATTACTTGGCAGTGGCTTAAATGACTATTTCAGGAGGCGTAAGTCTGTGTAGAACATCATGAGGTTGACATCTAGACAACGCTCTACATTATAGACTAGTCTCAGACCATGAATGCGAGAGCGGGTTGACAAACTGACAACAAGAATAGACTAGCGCTGAGAATTTATGTACACTCGTCTTTAAGGTTCATCCTTAAGATCCAAGGCAGATCGAGCACCATAATAATGTTGCAAAAAGCTAAATAAAAGAAGACGATTTACAACAATCGTGGTTGCCGTCAATAATTTATATGAATCGGAGGCTTTTTTCAACATATATTCAAACCTTTTTCTTCTTCTTTGTAGCAAATTCCCACGGAGAGCAGGGGCGCCCATACCCATACTGTAAAAAAATGGTTTCAGGGACGGTAGGCAAAAGTTGCAGTGCTTATGTTCATTTGAGTTTCGTTTTTTATATTGTAGGTCCACATGCGGCATGTGTAAGCGCGAACTTATACGTGCCTGATTATGAGAATGCATTTAATAAGAATCTTACATGTAATAAATCTTTGCAACATGGATTATATAGATAGAAACCATTTTCGAAATTGTATCTCTCGGAGTGTCTCTAGGCTGTGAACGTATGCCAGTGGTAGTTAACCGTTGAATGTTTTGTTTTATAATTCATGTCCCAACGCTGCTCTAAACTTTACACCGAGTGATGAGTGATGAAATATTGCATGCCGAGAATGACATTCACGACACTCATGCTTTACACAACAAACTTTTCTGCCTCCATCATTTTTCCACGTGTTCTGTGAAGACAGGACTATCACTTGGGAGGAAGTCTTTCTCTAAATCATATTTGTTTTGAATATAACTCATTTTCTTGCGTACGTTTTGTGCCCATTATTATTCAGTGAATGAGGAGTAGGTACCGACGAGTTTTCATTTTTTCAAAATGCACTAAAATTTCATAGATATTTTGATCTCTTTAATTGAACGTTTTTGTCTTGTCCCCCCTACCTTTAAAGGTAGATAGTACGTATATATTATTTACTGCTTTTACCGCAAGGATAGTGAATTCCCTTCGGTCTTATAAATAGAAAAAAACATGGAAACTGAATCACTCACTAGGGGTGCTGTGGTCTCTTAGATAATTTTTCAGTTTACGCGATGTTTTATACTTGGGATCCTTCAGTAGTTATTCTTCGAGCAAGCACCTCAACATTCGAGTTGTGTTCGCTCCATTAGATCGGGATCCAGCCCAGATATCTGATATTATGTCTCACAGACGATTTCATTATGAGTTCAACCCCCCCTCCTTCCCCCACCCCACTAGACTCTCCAGTTTTCTCTTATGTAAAAATCTCTGTATAAAATATACGGTGTCTGTTTGTAATAATAGAGGCACTGATTTTTTTTTCAATAACTCTTTGTTTTAATCGAATTATTCTTCAGGAAATTTCTCCGCCTATACGAGTAAGGGATGAGGTTATATGGCGAAAAAATACAATTTTGTACTATGCAGCCTGTAACCAGACGTTGATGCAAACTGCATTGGCTGGGTCACGTCCAGCGAATGGACCATTGGAGCCAGGAAAATATGGATGTGATGACGTACCAAAAGAGATGCAGGACAGTGGGAAGACCCAGATTAAAGGTGGCTGGACGGAGTGGTCGTAGACTGCCGTGCGGTAAAAGGATATAGCTGTAGAAGGAAAGCGTTGCACAGGTAGTGATGGCTGCGGTTGATCAAAAACACCAAAACCCATCTCTGCGGTTGTCGGGCCATCGATGATGATGCTTTGAATATAATATAATTTTATTGTATTTTTTTTGTCTTGAGCCCATAATTTAAGTTGCTTGTATAAATTTACATCTCTTGTTTATTTGCAATGGCTCGAAAACTTGGGGTGAGTCTTGGCGTTCTTGATGAACCGCAGCCACCGCAGCCTGTCCAACGCCTTCCTCCTCCTGTCTCATACTTCTACTGCACGGCAGTGTGCAATACTCCGTCCAGCCTTAATCTGGGTCTTCTAATGGTTCTGCGCCCCTTTGAGTCTGTCATCCGAGACAGAGTCCAAGAGTCTTCCCAGCATCAAAAGCTGGTTTGCTTTCTTATCATAAAATTGTTCCTGAGTCTTCAAACTTACAAACTGATGTTAATTTTACAGATAAAATGTACCGACAATAAATACTCAAAAGCGAATTTGCATTATCTTATCAATCAAGTTTTTTACGTAAATATTGTGGTACATCTAATTGGGCTAGCGACTGCAAGTAGATGTAGATTATGTAGAGACAAATAAATGAGGGAAATGGATTCTGCGGAAAGAATGAAATAAAAGTGTAAAATGAGATGGAATGAGATTGACTGAATATTGCGGTGGAAATGAAAAAAGAATCAGCGCCGCTCTTTGGTGACATAATTGAGATTATAGATTGGTTCTTTTACGGTTGAAAATAATTGTTTCAGGATAAGTGCGATGTTATCTTTTACACTTTTTAAGATTGTGATGCAAATACTTATTTATCTTATAAAAAGTACAGAAATTGTTTTTGCTTTCTAACCTAGAAAATTGGATTCGAGATCGACAGTATCAGATATTGTACATTAAGGCTTTCACGGCCGGCACTTGACACAATCTTAAAATTTTTCTCGGGTTGTGTAGCCATGTTCTATCGGAAGTTTGTTACACTTTTTTGTTACACTTTTTTCCGGACGTTTCGCCCATTATCTGCGATGGGCCTCTAAAAAAAAAAAAAATTTTAAGATTGTGTCAGTATCAGATATGTTTTATTTTATCTCAGCGTTTTATTTTTACCCGGGAGCTGCAGTGTCGTCAAATAGATAAATCTTATTGGTTGTTTACCAAGCTATCAAACATGGCCGCTCATTAACAGCTGATCGGACAGTCAAATGTGCTCCGTACAATGAGGTCTGCACATTTCAAAACATCAAAGAAGCTGTGATATCATACGGCTGGGTGTAGGGCAAAATCAAACTAATAATTTATAAAATTGATTATTTTTCAATAAAAATTAAAAAATAAAAGAAATTAAAAACTTTGTTTTATTCCACTTTTATTGTTTTTGAGTATGTTACAAACGTTTTCGGAATACCTTCCATCATCGGGTAACAACAATTACTTAATTGTTGTTACCCGATGATGGAAGGTATTCCGAAAACGTTTGTAACATACTCAAAAACAATAAAAGTGGAATAAAACAAAGTTTTTAATTTCTTTTATTTTTTAATTTTTATTGAAAAATAATCAATTTTTTAAAATGAATTTCCACAGTGTTTCACAAAAATCTTTTCAAAATTTAATAATTTATCATTGATTGAATAGGTAAGCCCTTAGTATCTAAGGACCCTAGTTGCATAGATGTGTGAGGCTTGCCCGCCGAGACAAAAACAAATTTCAAACATCCGTGCAAAAAACCGACCACCACTTTTCGACACAATTTTTGTTTTATTTTTTTAAATTTTAGAGTCAATCTTGCGATGACAAACGTGCGGAACCTAATTATTCATACACAGATACTTTTTCAAGATTGTATTTTTCATCGTAAGAAAAGAATGCCCAGTTTAAAAAGAAAACTACCCGTTGTTTGAAGTAGTTAGTTGGTGGAGAGTTGACCCTATGGGGCCGCTTCAATCTTGATCTGCGTTTAATTATTTATCAGTTTTAATAACAGACACCTTGCGAACATGGAACGGAAGTGCCAGTGGATCCTTCACAAAGCCGGACCGGTGGTTTCTTGAAAGAGGCTGAAGCGCCCGCAACCAATGGACAAAGAAGAGCTGATGATATCTCGGCCTATCCTGGGATGGAAGCTGCGGAGATTGGAGAAAGGGGTTGTCCGTTTTTGTGCGTGCCAAACGATGATTTTATCGGGGGCATTGGCGTAGACATAATTCTAAAAACTTGGAAATAAATTAACGTAGGATATATTTATTATTTTTTAGAATATTTATCTGAAATGATAAAAAAACGCATTTTTTTTATGAAGTAATGTAATTTTTTTCCTTACACTTAATTTGGAGTGTGAAGCCTTTTTGTTTGACAGTCTTTATTTTTTGATGACATGTAAAAATAATTCACTGTTCCCAATGACACTCCAGTTACTGGAAGAAGTGGAGGAGATAGGAGAAGGTTTATGTTTATGTGGGAAGTACACATACAGCATGTGTAAGCGCAAACTTAGACGTGTCTGCTTATGGGGCGTGCAAGCAAAATATATATCAGTAGGTACCTATATTTTGCTGCTTAGATTATTATAGATCTACAATGATAAAAACTGCATGTACTTTTTTACGAATTTGTAACTTCTTACCACCAACGAAGGTGTAGTATTTGGCGTGTGGAACCTATTTTTGGGTAACAGTACTCGTTGACGGTTGCCTGGTACATATAATAACAAAACATCACTGTTGCAAAGTGCGGTTCTTTAGTACTAAGCCTCTCGCCAATTTCGATTCGAAGGCCACTATTTTAGAATGAACTCGTGTGTTTCTACTCTCCCTCGACGTTGTTCAATTCAGTCTACCCCTTCCTCCCTCGCTTTTGATATTGCAAAAAAGTTTTTTTTAATCGACGTAATGCGTTTTTTTGGCTCTGAAAAAAATAAATAAAAGAAGAGCCACTTCGATACCCGTCTAGTCTGTTAGGTAATACAATTGATCATGAGCTAACACATGCCATTAGTTCATTACTAAAAAATAATTCACGTGAATACAATGAATTATAGTTGGACAATGTTTCTACCTCTTTCTCTACATTAGAGGTTCACATTACATGCATTTTCACAAAACAGCTATGTTTAAGTTTGCTCTTAAACATGCCGCATGTAGTCCTACAATATAAAAACCCGAATCTCAAATGAACATACACCCTGCAACTCCTGCCGATCTTCCGCATTTCCGTCCTGGTAAATCGCACTACTTACGTTTTGGTATCGCATTACATTATTTTTCTAATCTAATCTAAGTTGCAAAGATATGTAACATTAAGGATTCACACTACATGCATTTTCACAAGCAGACACGTTAAGTTCGCGCTTAAACATGCCGCATGTGGACTTACAATGTAAAACTCGAATCTCAAATGAACATACACCCTGCAACTCTTGCCGACCTTCCCTGAAACAGGGTGTTATGTTTAGATTGAAAGGTATCTTCAGGATACTTACATCCGGCTAGCTCTCATCAGCATCACTCTCAGGGCGTGGGGGTCTTTCTTTCGGTTGCTCACTTGTACTTTGGGAAGGGTTTTATAATTAAAAGATAAAGTTAACATGAACAAATAAGGGTTTATTACTGTACTAATATGGGGGGGGAAAGGGGAAATAAGGGATTGGCCAGACCTACAGGTTGTCACTAGAACACTCCCTATTCCGTTGGCTGGAGTTCTAAACGGAAGGCCTGGGGCAGCGCCCCAGGCTAGCGGCGGTTCACGAGGCGGACGCCTCCAAGCGTGGGAGCCCCTGAGTGGGCGCTCCTATGCACTATGTCTCTGGTCCACAAGGCGGGTGCCTTGCTGGCAGGAAATCCAAGTAGATGGGGAGGAGGGAGCTCCATTGTAGTGCCCCCTCTTGCACCGCTTGGTGCTTGGTCGCTGACGTCTTAATCGGTTGGCATCTTGCCGGGAACTAACGATGAACTCACGAGCGTGGGCCGATTGATTCGCACGGCGCAGTTCGGCCGTTTCCGTGACCGTTCGGCCCACAAACATACACTGCACACTTCGGGATTGTTCTTTCAATGTTATTATAAAATAACATAACAAGGGGTGGCATTGGAAAAGTGAACCATTTTCTAGAGCATGGCTGGTCTGCCGCATACAAACCTATAAGTCAAGGAACATACATTTTTTGAATTGTATGTTACTTGATGAACCATGAACTCAAGAAATCATGAACAATTTTTGAAAAAAAAAATCAGTAAATATTTTTCAAGAAATCATTTCTTGCCTCCTCCACTGGGGATGTTTTCTCTACCATCACGCCGTCATGTCACCCCTTTCTCCAGAAATGGCGTCCTCTTGTCCGATCCTTTTGTGCGGTGGTACGTATGTTGGTGCACATACTCGTGCGATTATTCACGCCTTTTAATGACTGTCACGATGAATGACGCGAATGTGTGTATGCGGCATATATTGACCGGTCCGTAGTCTAGTAGTAACGTTTCAGACTCGTAAAAGGAAGGTTGTGTCCATCCAGCCTTACAGCAACTGGATCTTGCTTGAGAATTGGCGCTTTCTATAGCGACGATCAAGCTCGTATAGGGCTCTTAAGGTGTGATTTACACAAAAGCAGCCCCCACCAATTCAATCATCCTAATATTATTGTTGTTGGTCGTATAGACCTACATGGCTTAAACTGAAAGTAGATCCGTACAACATAGAACGTATAACGTAGTCCAGTCAATAGCTCAGTTGGTAGAGTGCTTGCATTCCATGCCGGGTATGAATCCCATCGAGAGTGTCAGAAATGATTTCCCCATTTAATGCTTATTTCAAACCCAAAATACAATACCGGTAAGGTTTACTCAGCCTTCACAAGAAATGAGAACCGCAGAGATAAGAGAAACATCCGGAAGCTTCAGCTCCTCGGCCACAGTGCCAACTCTCCAGTGTCAACAGCCAATAAAATAATTGTCTGCTTTTCCCAAGCAACCCGGCCTTGTTGCTGTACAGTTTTGTTGTCTTAGGAATTGGTTCGAGATTTTATCGAGTTATTTCTTTTTATGAGTTTTCAGGTACCTGTATTAGTTAATTCTTTCGTAAAACTGAAAAAGACTGAAACGATACGAAAACCGTTCAACAGTCAAAACATTCAGTCGCGAAGACAGTCAACAGGTAGTCCATCCAAATCTCTATACAAGCTCGTTCATTATTCACACTCCGCGGCCGCGTTCACATTTTCTTCAACTTGTGACATTTGTGTCTGGTCGGGTTGTAGCATTGACTTCAAATATAAAGGAGCCGAAACTATTTTAACGTAAATACGTGCTATATCCGTTTCAATCTAACTCAACATAAATCTGTATAGTTAGAAAGAGAAGTGACGAGAAGTTCGAGTGTGACTTCACTATTAACAGGAAAGTGTGAAAGATGCTTGAAAATTTTCCTGCAATGTTGGCATTACTTAAATTTCATCTATATAATGTGCATGCGCTCTTATTGTGTTGGTCTGTAAATACGTTAATTTAAAAAAAATGCATTAGTATTGAACATCATGGCATGTGTAATGGAATCAGCACAAATTCGAATTATGAAATTGTATATCGGCGGGTTAACGTCACTTTTGTGTGGGACTGCGGTTGCAAGCAACCAATGAAAGTATATTTACTTACCTTTCCCTAGCAACCCGGCCGTCTGACGTTACAATTTTGTATTCGTCGATTCATGTGTGGACCTCATTATTGGGTGTCAGTACTCGAGATAGAGAAACAATAAAATATAGGATTTCACTTTTTTTTTTTTTTTTTTTTTTTTTTTTTTTTTTTTTTTTTTTTTTGTGCACAACAGGTTTCCCTTATTACAGTGCACCCTCACACAGTCATTAACAAGCTGGGAGGAGCTCTTTAACTAGATCTTTGAATGATTCTAAGTTAATGTAAAAAATGTCTATGTCAGCGGAATTAATCAGAGTAACACTCCGAGTTAAGGCATGTTGTGCCATGACGTCGGTACGGGACAGCGGTACATGAAAAAGTTCATGCCGTCTTCCCCGGCCGTAGCCATCTGGCACATAAAGCTCAAAACTCTCTAACAGGGTGGGGCTGTCAATTAAGCCGTTAATGATCTTGTAACAAAGCACCATAAGAGAACCGTTGCGCCGAGATTCCAGGCTCCTGGAGCTGGTTTTCTCAAGTAATTCCTCATGGTGCATAAACTTGGGATAATTCCCATGTATTCTCATGAGGAGGTACCTCAAAAACTTTTTTTGAATTTGCTCCAAAAGATCTACATACTTCCGCTGATACGGGGCCCAAACCTCGACAGCGTACTCTAATTTAGAACGTACAATACAGTTGAAGACATCCACCATAGCTCTCGGTGACTCAAAATTATTGCTAATTCTGATCACAAAGCCCAATAACTGGTAGCATTTGGTCGTCAACTGCGTTATATGTTCTGTAAACTTCAGACCAGGATCAAAAACTACGCCCAGGTCCCTAAATGAAAAGATACGAGCCAGTATCGACCCACCAATACTGTACTCATGGATTATGGGACAAGCGGATCTTGTGAATGACATGACAGAACACTTGCTAATGTTGAAGTTCAATCCATTATTATTGGACCACATCAGCAGAGAGTTCAAATCCATCTGTAAATTAATACAGTCTTGAAAATCCTTGATTTCTGTATAAATTTTCATGTCATCAGCGTAAAGAAGACAAGAACTATTTTTGATCTTGTCCGCAATGTCGTTAATGAACACAATGAAGGCTAGAGGGCCTAAATTAGAGCCTTGAGGAACTCCTGAAGTTGGAAAAAAATTAGCCGAATGTTGGTCATTTATTTGCACAAATTGGCTTCTGTTTTTAAGAAATGAAGAGAAAAAGATTAAGAGAGGTTTTGTGAAACCAAAATCGTCCATCTTCTTCAAAAGAACATCATGATTCACACGATCAAACGCCTTGGAGAAATCTGTATATATTACATCAGTTTGCCTGCGAGAATCCAAGTTGAGGGCAATATTTCTACTGAGGGTGAGTAGATTTGATACTGTGGATCTCTTGGGCAGAAATCCGTGTTGGTGTATGTTGATTCGGGGCTTGATTTGCCACATAAGGTTTTTGTGTATCAAGCACTCAAACACTTTGGCGAAACTTGATAAAATAGAAATCGGCCTATAATTTCTAACATCACTTTTATCATTTGACTTATGTACTGGCATGACTCTTGTTATCTTCCAGGCTGATGGATATGTACATGTCTTCAGGGATAAGTTGAAGATGAAACATAAGGGTTGAGCAAGGGGCTTAGCCATAGAAGATACAATTCTCGGGGGAATGTTGTCAGGGCCAGTTGCTTTATTGGATTTTAATCCAAGCAGATAAGTCTCCACCTCAGTCAAAGAAAAAGGACTGAGTGATATGGAAGATTGCTCGTGCTTACCATGGGGGGACTCAGATAAATCTACGTGAGGGGTCTGGGTGCTGTAGACCGATTGGAAATACTTAGCAAAAGTTTCCGATATTATTCTGGGATCAGATATAATCTGATCTCCATCAGAAAGCTGAAAAGTTGTATTACCACCGGTCTTGCTGGATCTGATATAAGACCAGAATTCCTTGGAATCACATCCTATCCCAGTCTGAATCTTACTCATATACAATTTGTGTGCTTCCTTTATATTATGTTTAACTTGCGCTCTCTTTGTAGAGAAAGCCTTATAATTGCTTACACTTTTATTTTTTAAGTAATTTTTGTGCAAGCGTTCCTTACACTTGATATTAGCAATGATGCTACTATTAAACCATACTGGGTAAGTGGAGTTACATTTGGCAGCGTATTTTTTACATGGAGCACACAAATTACATATTTTCAATAAAACATTATAAAAGTATTTTACAGCGGTATCAATATGTTTACAATTATATAGGTCAGACCAATCATAAAAACTAAGTATATTCTTACATCTATCAGTGTTTAAGTACTTAAAATTAATTATTTTGTTCCACCTAAATATATAGTCAAAGTCGGTATCATTAATATTAAAATTATTATTATCCACATTGTGAATATTATTTATATGCCTATCGTCGCTAGGAGTGGATCTGGGATGTGCTTGCAGTCGTCCACAGTGTTATGTACGATGTTATGTACATATTCTATTGTGTTTGATAGGTCTCTCTTTGATAGGCCTGTGTTTGACAGGTCAGGCTGGCAGTTGTGTCTAGTATGCTTCAATGCCGTAAGCTAGTTTCGGCTCCACTTATATTTTATCTCAATGTGTTGTAGACTTCCTCGTTCCCCTCGGACGCATTAATATGCGTCTCATAAACACTTGCAGATGTCGCGCCCCCCGGAGGCCCCCCTCCCCTCTAGGCTTCTCCCCCAACACCCCCCCCCTGGGGTTGCGCCATGCATTTCTAGTGCACCAGATAAATTAGAAAGATTCTAGCGGCAGGTCGCGAACTTACGCGCTCTGTGTGAGGTGACGTGACACTGCGCCAAATCTTAAATTTCTGATTTTTACTTACTTTTTCAGGATATTCGTATTGATTGTTTATTGTCTATTATTTAAGATGAGAGGGTACATTAACCTAAGGGGATCCATATTCAGTGTACTCCGACAGTTGCTTGTTGTTTTGGTTTCTCACTGTTCTGTTTTATAGATATTCCTGTAGATTTTGTTTAAAGACAGTCCGCGGTATATTTTATTTATATACAGTTCTGTATATTTTGTTTAAAGACAGTCCTGTATATATTTTTAGACAGTTCTACACATTTTGTTTACAAGCAGTACCTTATGTAGATTTTGTTTGCAGACAGGCATATTGTCTTTAAAAAAGACAAATCACTAAAATCTTTCTCCATTTTAATATGTACCTATAATATTGTGTAATCTATATACATCAAGTATATATATACTATCTCAAAACTGTCTGTCTAACACATGCCGCTACACTTCATCTTTGATATTCTAACCAGGTATTTTTAAATTGAAATAAATGCCTGCATTTGTTTTGATTAATTCCGTGAGTCATAAAATAACACTTTTGTTGTACTGTCATGAAAAAAAACGCTTTGTCGAAAACCCCTTTAATATTTTTCTATTTTTGGATTCGTTTCTCTTTGTCCAATTTTTATTTTGAAGACATTTTCACAACAAATTGGTTGGGACATGTCGTGGAAGTCTGTTGTCGCAGGTTGATTGGAATATCTTACTCCTACACGCGTCTCTCCCACATCTACCAGTGCATGAGATCTCAGTGTAATGTGATTTGTCTGCTCAGATATGACGTGAGTGCAGCTCTCAGGTTAAATGCCGCATGCTGCAGGTAAGCCTAATGGATGTATGCTGCCTATCAGAGCCATCGTTACATACTACCTTGCTGGATTTCTCCAGAAGATTCGATTCAACAATAAAGTAATCTAGTCTTACCAATTACCCGTAGTCTATGGCAGCGGTGGCCAAAGTGGTGGTCCGCGAGAAAATTTCGCTGGTCCGCAGAAACCATCTTTTAATTGTTTTGTTTGTACAAGTTTTGTGTATTTTGTTTATTTTATTATGGTTTATTAATAAAGCTTTCAAAACTTGGTTACTATTAATAGTTTCATTTTATTAACTAGGTACATTTTATGTGTTCTTTGATCACAATTTTTTTTTTTATAAATATATTTAACACTTAAAAAATCCTATTTGTGGCTCGCGGGATTTAAATTTTAAATTAACTGGTCCGTGAGGTCAAAAAGTTTGGCGACCGCTGGTCTATGGGCCATAAAACATTTGTTTGTAAGAAGAATATCGTTATTTGACAGATATCAGCCTTATCTTGATGTGTTTTTAAAAATGCAGTTAAAATCGTGGATTTGTAAGGACTAATTTTAATAGAACTCCATGGTTAAAATAGTGTTGACGCATATTCCTCGGCACAATAATTGCCACTCGTCTGTTTACTTTTTCCCACAACACCTGCAGCAGAAAAGTCATCGTGTGAGAAAGTGGGGAAGCAGTGATGGAGTGAGGATGTGAGGGATGGTGAAGGAAAGTGGGGATAGTGGGGGTACAGAGTGACAAATGGGAAAGAAGAATATTCTGAAACCAGGAATTCCATCACGCTTTCCATGCATTCATAGCTTATAATATTCTGCATACACGAATTATGAATAATCCTGTAGATACAGGTAAAAATATAACGTTAGAACTCAAGCGTAGCATTTACGATTGAATGTGTGGAAACTAAAATAGGGTCTTGTTTACTTTATTTTTTGTGTATTAATAATCAGGGATGATTATTAATACAGATCTCCAATGATTGTTTACTATTATAATTAATTAATTTTATTTCATGAATTATTAATTAATAATAAATTCCTCAAGGACATCTGTTACGACTCGACAGATATCGAACCAGCGTTGTTTTTATTAAAAAAAAAGGGCCAAAAAGGATAGTTCAGTGAAGGCCCAGGATGTCCAAACGAGGAGACCCCAACTGCGGCGGCTGGACGACATCAAAAGAACTGCAGGTAGAGGATGGCTGAACACAGCAGCCGATATACAGAGATGGAGAGGATTTGAGGAGGCCTACGTCCAGAAGTGGACTGAAAAAGGCTGACTAAGAAGAAATAAGAAGTTGTTTTTATTTAAAACACTCTAGTCAACGTCACTGCCTTGACCCCCCCGAGAAGTAGTAGAACAAAATAAATAAATAATAAAAGGTGATTGATAGCATCACCTGGTGTGCGAGTACATTTGTCGCGAGTACATTCAGTGTCGAGTACGCGGGCGAGTACATTCAGTGTCGTCTCAGTCCCTACACGTTGTGAGGTTTACGCGTTGCCGGAGTGTCGCATGGCGTATGGAGCTCTCCCATAAACACGACGTTTTATTGGCGCGCTCAGCACTAACAAATTGTCAAAGCAACGATCTTATTGCGTGCTCGGCGATAATTTTTCCGACGCATGTGCCTGCCCAATGTCATCTATGTACCGCCTGAAGGAGCCATACTCAAACATGCGGATACTAACTGAGTGTACGTGGGAAGTGGCGACGGAAATATCGGATAACGGTCTATGTCCAATATGCCAGAATTTTTTTATTTGTTTATTTACATCTTAACATTATAGCAAGGGCGTGCATCTCATACAGGCACATGCACCTAATAGGTAGGCAATATAATGGTAAAAAACCATTTAAGCTTGATATTCAAATTAAAAATTCAAAATTGACTTTCGATTGGTGCCATCGTTAGCACTTCAGTCGATTTCAAATTTGAGTTATTTTAAAGGAATGGGAGAAAATATTTATTCTGAAATGTATTTGCCTATACCCTATGCACGCGCCTGCATTATAGTTAAAGAACATGGCGTTAAATTTCTAAAATATACATATACATAAAGGTTTCATAAAAGTTTTTGAAAGCACCAAAAATCTGCTCCGATTTGAAACTAAATATAGGGTCATTCGATAACGGTAATTCCAGGGTAGGGAAGCCGTCTTCAATATATTAAAAATAATCAAACTTTTTTTTTTATTTCAAGCACACTGTTGGGGCGTTATTTTTCATGGGTGACGTTTTACAAGGAGCTATACCTCCCATACTCTTGTGTCGATTTGGTGAAGTTGACTAAAAAAAGTCGTAGAATCGCATTAGCATCCGACTTGTAATTAATATGGCCGGACGCTTTACAGTATTAAGTGAATGTTTTGAAAAATTGCTCCTAATGACTGTATTTCCTACAAAAAATATTGTTTTATATTAGCCCCACTTTGTGTTCTAAAAATGGTCAAAAAGTTCCTCTAGTACCTATAGAACATAGAGTAATTTCCCCACCTAATTAGAATTATCTTTCATACATTTTTCTATTTAAGCCATGTTTCATCATAGGAAGAGAACTTTGCACGTCGGCTTGTACTTGTACAATGTACATTTTTAAAATCTATTATTCTAATTTGAAAAAGAACATTACATTTATCTCTTCATGTATTTTTTCTTCTTAACCTTGTTCCTCATTGCTGAGGGTTGTAGCCCTTGTGGAAGCAACCACTTTTCTCCAGTTCTCTCTCTCTCTCGGTTGTTGAAGCGCTGCTCGTAGCGCTCCAACCATCGAGGTGCCTACTGCTGTCCTCACTTGATCGATCCATCTTGTGGGGATCTTCGTCTTCCTCTCTTCGCCTTCAAGTCACCGATCACAACCAGTCGTTCCAGGCTATCCTTATTGCCACGGAACGTTTCTAAAAAACGGCGGATAACAGCGTGTGCAATGTGTATACATTGGCCAAAGTCAAGCCATCTTAACGTAGCTCTCGACAAATGGACTCGTTGGTACGTCTAGCTGTCTATGGGATTCGAAGCATGCGTCTCCAGCACCACATTTTAAAAGCGTAAATTTTTCTCCTTTCTGCTGCTTTTATGGTCCATGTCTCAGTAGCATAGAGAAAAATAGAGTGGACCAGACTCCTGACAAGTTTTATATTAGTGCTGTTACTCACACCCTGGTCTCTTCATGTAATGGTCAAAATAACCTATATTCTATTTTAAATAGGCCAACGACTAATAATTAAATTAAACACATAACATGAGGCAATATTTTACCATAGATGAAAGTTAACTGTATATTCAGAAATCTACACATCAAATATTTGTAAAAATCGATCCATTTAAAGGAATTAAAAATGGTATCAAAAGAATGAATTGACAGTTTACCATGTCGCATGTCAGTGAAATAACAAATAAATAATATAAACAATGGTCTGCTGAATTTTCGCATGATAAAATGTAATAAAGAAATACGTTGTGTTAATTCTATATGTACCTGTGACAGTGTGAGGTTTCTATTTTCATTTTCTGAATATATTTGTATGTAGGTACGTACGTAAGTATATACATACATAGCGTAACAAATTATATACTTGTACCAATACTAACTAAGGATTATGAAAAAGCGGAAAATGTAGATTTTATTATCATTTTCAGTTCAAGTTTACCTGTGATTTTTTTTTTTTTTTTCATTTTCAATATATTTGGTCATCAACCCGGCGTGGTGACATATAATGTACCTATATGTGTAAAATACTTTTTAATACATCGTTTTCAAAATAAATAAATATTTAAATGATTTTTTTTCAAAATTTCCTTTCTGTTTTCATATTTTTATAAGGAAAGTCGTAATTTATTTCTAGGTATTCTGTAATATAACATAGTAAGTACGTTTATTTTTAAAGAGCGTTCATTCTAAATTAAAAACTTTTATGGTTCATCCGACTTTTCTGTGATGGCAACTGGCCGTTAAATAAAATGTGTATAATATAATGTGTACAGAGGAAAAATGGCGGGTTGCAAAACGATAAAGGATTCTAGAAAAATAATACGAAGTAAAGAACGCTGTAACAAACAGGACTTGACCGTTTAATAATTAAAATGTAAAAAATAAAATGTGTTTTCCCTAATAATTAATAAGCTGCTCAATCGATTTGAATAAGTTTTTCAGGACACATGTAGAATATTCCCGGATAGTTCCTTGAGAAGTTAAGTGCCGATTGAATAAAATATAGTTCCCTCTTGCTGATTATTCATTAATGCGGTCGGTAAACTTTGTATATTTTGAATGTGTATTCCTTGACTTATAGGTTGGTATGCGGCTGACCAACTATACTGTAAAAATGGTTCACTTTGCCAGCAAGAGTTGCAGGGCGTATGCCCATTTGAAATTTGTGTTTTTATGTTGTAGGTTCACATACGGTATGTGCAAGCGCGAACTTGTACGTGTCTGCTTGTGAGAATGCATATAATGTGAATCCCTAATATAACATATCTGTGCAACTTTGATTAGATTAATATTGAAACCTTCGTAATAGTTTGTTATTAATCACAGATCACTGAATATAAAAATAATGAAATGAAGAATAAACATGATTTATTTTCTGTTTAACCCGACCAACCTACAGCAACGCGTGGCAGGGTATAGCTATTCGCTTATATTATATTTTTGAAGTCTGAAAAAAATGGTCTGAATCTACGGACCGCTCAGAAAAAACTTCATGAAGTCATTTTGGAACTTTTTTGTATGAAATTTGAACGATTCGGATAGATCGTAGTCTAATGGTAAAATAATTGCATTTTTAAGAGGGTACTCGGTTGAAATTCCGGTGGAGGTTTATTTGAAGAGAACAGTCTGGAGCCTACATATTTCAAGACTGGTCACAAAGGTTTGTCTAAATTTACAACAACTGGGTCTTGCTTGAATTGGCGTTGACAAGTGACTCACAAATTATCGTGGCTCAAGCCGTCTTCGTATCCATCCTATATGTATGTGTCAGAAGCACCCACAGCTCACATACAAAGCCATACATTTTTACAAGTGTTAGAATGCCCTTCCGTGAAAATAAAAACCAAGGTACGACAAAACAAGAACTCCTACACGGCGCGATTATGACTCTAAGCATAATGTGAGTGGTTCGATGTTACTGGAGTCAAAAGCATTTCTCGGGAGGCACTTTACCCACCTCCACCCACCAAGTTCATACAACTCATGCGGAGTCGCTTCACTTGGTGATACTTCACTTGCAATGTTTTTTTTGGCGGCGGAAGGCCTTCCCGTTGAAGTTAATCAGCTAAAGTTACTCTACTCAAGAAAGGAAAAAGAGGATCCTCAAATCAGGGGCTAACGCATGACTCTAAGAAGTCCCACCCTCCCCAGAACGTCGAGGTTACTGAAGCTAATATGCCTGACGGGAGCCCCTCGGCACTCCTTGTGGAATGTTTCCATCTTTAACCACTAGGCTACTGCATGTCTAGATTTTAATTAAATTCATAAGAAACCTGTGCACCGCCAAATGGTATACACATTTTCTATTGTCCACTTATTGATTGTAGAAAACTGCAAAATGTTTAATTATTATTTTTCTGATGAAGGAATGGCAGTCTGCCACTCTTTGGCATTTAAAAGAAATTGTAAACCTTTAATTGCCTTTTTAAATTATTTGTCCTTGTTTATTTGTCAAAAAGAAAATTGCAAACCCGTATAAGTGTTTCATTCTAAGGTAAAATGCCATTTAATGCTAAGAAAGTATTTTATAATGAGAAAACATCTTTGTGTGATAATCGATAGAATAATTTAAGTTGCAAAGATACATTAGATTTATGATTCATTTTACATGCATTCATATAAGCAGACACGTATAAGCTCGCGCTAACGCATACCGCGTATGGAACTTTAAAATAAAATAAAAACAGTCTCCATTGAACATAAGTCCTGCCATTCTTACCGATCTTCCCTGAAACAAGGGTGACTTGGCAATGTGAACCATTTTCTTACTGTATGGGCGGTCAGCCTCTACACTTGGACAATGCCACAACTGTTTCAGGAAAGGTCCACAAAAGTTACAATGGCTTATGTTCATCTGGGATTTGGGTCACCATTTCGAAAGTGCACCTGCAGTTTGTGTAAGCACGAACTTACGCGTGCCTGCTTGTGGGCGTGCAATAATTATGAGTCTTAAAAGATTATATTCCGTGATCTGTGCTTAAAAGTAAATACATCTTTTCCACTTCGATAACGCAATGCAAAAATAAACGTAATTAAGCTATATTATATATTATAGGTTGGTATGAGGCTGACCACCCATACTGTAAAAAATGGTTCACTTTGCCAATGTCACCCCTGTTTCAGGGAATGTCGGCAAGATTTGCGGGGCTTCTGTTTATTTGAGGTTTGGATTTTATTTGTAAGTACACAATCAGCATTTGTAAGCGCGAACTACACGTGTTTGTTTGTGGGCATACATCTGAGAGCTTTGAATGAATATATCCTTGCAACTTAGATTATAGATTATAGAAGCTACACATATGGTGAAACTTTTTGCCGCGTTCTCCGACCGAAGTGGTCGCATGTTTCGAGTGGAATCTATTTATTTAATAGAAAACAAATTTTAATTTTAAAAACCGTAGCCGCCAACATCACAGATTAACCGCCATTTCTTTTTGTCCTTAGTAAGTGGCGAAGGGTGCCATCTAATCTAATCTAATCTAAGGTGCAAGGATATGTTACATTGGAGATTCACATTACATGCATTCTCACAACCAGACACGTACAAGTTCGCGCTTACACATGCCTCATGTGAACCTACAACATAAAAACCAAATCTCAAATGGACATACACCCTGCAACTCTTGCCGTCCTTCCCTGAGACAGGGGTGACACTGGCAAAGTGAACCATTTTTACAGCATGGGTGGTCAGCCGCATACCAACCTATAACCCAATTTCCATCGGCTTCCCTTTTAAAATGAGGTAACAAAGTAGTTAAAAAATATAGGCACAAAGTAAAAAAATACAGTTAAAACCAAAGAAACAATACGTATTTTTTCCCCATAGAAACCATGCAATCTACTTTATTATCATTTTTGCCTCATTTTAAAAGGGAAACCCATGGAAATCGAGTTGTATGGCACCCTTCGCCACTGTTACACACTTCTTTCATTTCCTCCAGAGCCATAACCTTGCTGAAAATAAACACCGAAACGGGAAATAATTTCGGACAACCTCGGTGGATTTCGAACCCAAGCTCTTGGTATGAAATGCAAGCACTCTACCAACTGAGCGATCTACCGGATTATAGACTATTATGCAGATTAGATATAAAAATGTGGCTCTACCAAGGTGTTGCCATAATTAAGTATGTACTTCAAATAGGTATCCAAGTTTACGCCTACAATGTCAGTGTAGTACATTGTCCACCCCTCGTGGTTGTAGCCACCCTTAGCGCACCAGCATGGCAGGAGGGACGTACTAACGCCTATCCAAAAGCGATTACTATCTGTTAAAAATATACGATGACAGTTCTGTGCCTGTAGATGCTCTCACTTGATAGGACCACGCTGGGGTCGGTGACTCCGTTATGGAAGGTTAGATTGTTGCTTGGGACACGTTGCATATTTTTCTTCTTCTTTTTTTGTGTCCCGTCAGAAGCGCTTTTCTGCTAAATTCCTTAAAATTTGGATATTTATCCATGTCGAAGCTTGTTAGCGCTTGCGAAAGAACTCCATAGATAAAAAATCACTCTATAGTCTACACCTTATTTTTGGACACGAATCGCTATCTCATCGCCTAAAGAGAATTTAGCAGAATAGTGCTTCTGGTTTCCGTAAAGCTAAAATAGCTTATTTTTCTTGATGTTTTTTTTATTTTTTATTAAAAAAAAATAGATTTGTGAAGAGGAATGCAATTCACCAACCTATTCTGCCTGGCCAGAAATAGGTATTAATATTATCAATTAATAATTCATTATTATTTATTTTAATAATCATTAATTAATAATTACCCAATAACATCTGTTACACCAGGGTCAAAGTTATGGTCAAATGACCCAGGCGGGGATCGAACCAACGTTACTCTATTCCAAGCACGCTAGAAAGACCAGCCCACTTGGCCCCCTCGGCCATAACACCGACAAATTTAATCGATCGGTTCTGTATTTTTCTTTTATTGGTTGTTTTATTGTAAAAACAAATATGTTCTACATGCTAATGCGAAAAATAAAATAACAAGTGAATCAAAACTGCGTTTTTGCATTCCAATTTAAAAAAAAAAAGTTTTTTTTTTTAAATGCGTTTTCGCAGCACGTAGCTTTTGCATCGCTGGTTTAATGCAACTCGCTACAACACACCATAAGCTGTAAGTTTCAAGTACTCCTGCAGGCAATCTAAATTATTGATTATTTTCCATGAAGGGTGCAAGTGTGTGTTGGGGGGGAGGGGGGGTAGAACGCCTCACCTGCCTCCTGAGCGAGAGCCCAAGGTGCGGGAACTATGTAAGGGCAACCCAAGTATAAACCTTTGAGTTTACACTCAAGTAGAACGTTTTATTTTGTTTAGGTGCCTCATAGTGCCAAGTATGTTTTTTTAGAAATAAATATATTTCCGATTTTTTAAAAGCAATCCTGTGTAGGAAACTCTTTAGATTTCAGAGAATATGGTATAGTTGTTGGAGATGTAGCATTTGATGTCCTGATCCTTTGTAGCAGGGCTGTTGGCTGTATAGTGTTGTGTTGCCTTTGTTATGAGAAGCTGAAAGGAAGTAGCGATTGATATTGGTTTTGAATACAACAGGTCTAATGCAATCTCCAATCCTATTTTTGTCTGGACAGAAACAGGTCCAGGTATTAACAACATTTATTTATTATTTATATATTTTATTTTACTGAATTATTAATTTCTAATTAACCAATGATACCTGTTGGACCAGGGTCAAAGTTATCGCCAATAAGACATGACGGGACTTAAACTTGCACTACTTTGAAAAACTCTTTTTGAGTGCTTAAACGCATTATCCGCTTGACAATAGTGTCGTCTTGTACTTAATATTATACTTTGAAGAGAATATTTACAAAAATAATAATTACAGCCATTACACACTAGATACATTCTGCCCGGTTTGTCTATGTTTTTTTTCTATCCGCTACGGGGTCGGAAGTCAGTAGTGTATGGAGAATAAATAAATAAATGTATGAAAGCTTTCACACAGTGTGTGCGGTAATCCATGAACAATCCGGGCGGAATGCAATGTGTCTGAAATGACTGTATGCATGTTATATATTTTTAATAAATTTATTCTTTATCAAAAATGTGTGGGAACTAAAACGCTTCCAGATTTCACATTTAATAATAATAATAATATTAGGATGATTTATTTGGTGAGCGCTGTTTTTGTGTGTATCACACCTCAAAAGCCTTCTGCGAGCTTGGTCGTCGCTGTAGAAAGCGCCAATTCTCAAGCAAGACCCAGTTGTTGTAAGGTTGGATGGACTTTTCAGTGACCGGTCTTTGGTAAAGGTGTATGAATTTTTTAACTTAGCGAAGAGCACATTCGAAACATAAATGGTATATTTTTTGTGCTCCGCCGGGATCCAAATCCACAACCTTCCATTTACGAGTCCGAAGTGTTGCCACTGGACTACGGACCGGTCTAAGGTTTTGGTATACGCTGTAGAAGAGTTTTAACGTGAAGATACTTGGGGTAAATATGCAGCTGTCATCTTGATAGTGTCCGCCACTGTTCACCGCAGGATGGTCACCCCGACGGGGGAGTGTTCTAGAAATTATAATTAACAATTGCGTAGTTAGTAGTATGCCTATCATGTCATACAAATGGCTCGGCTGTACCTACTTACATAGATTTCGGCCCGTCAAGATGTTATGAATTTTAAAAGCATTCATTTGTTTCTTCAAAATCAATCAGGTCCGCGACAGCCAACGTCTTATTAGTATTTTAGCGATGAGTTTGTATGGGAAATAGACAAACTTATTTGGATATTTTTGAGATACAGCGCGTTTCTGCACCTTACCCCATGGTCAATTTTCATGTGAAGGTTTTTTTGTCCTCGGTTCAAGTACAAAATAGTACTAAGATCATGTGGTCCGTTATATCATTTGTGTTTGACATGCTTGTTTTACACTCAGAAAAATCATTTTTAATTTACTTGATCCGTTAACGGTTAAACTATACTTACTTATCTGACCGGTCTGTAATCGTGAACGGAAAGTCGTAGGAAATTTTTGACATAGGATCCCGTGACTTATTAGGTTGGTATGAGGCTGATCACCCATACTGTAGAAAAATTATTTACTTTGCCAATGTCACCTCTGTTGCAGGGGAGATCGGCAAAATACTGGGCTTACATATGTTCATTTGAGGTTTGGTTTTTGAGTTGTAAGTACACATGCAGCATTTGTAAGTGAGAACTTACACGTGCCTGTTTGTGGGCATGCATTTAATTGGAACTATAAATATTAATATATCTTTGGAACTCAGATTAAAGTAGATTTGATTAGGATACTCACACGTGTCTGCATTGAATATGAGCCTTAAATGTCAATATATCTCTGCAACTTAGATTAAACATAGATTATAGATAGATCTGATCTTACATAAATAAATATGTTGATCAAATAATAAACAAGCAAATAAGCGTAGATAACGTAAATTTTTGCGCACGTCTTGCTGTTTGGAGAATCTGTTTTCTTCTCTTACTTACTGCTGCGCTAATAACTGCAGAATTTCTCAGTCCAATTAGGAAGCTCCTGACACACGGCAGCACAAGGACCAGCTTTTCAGACCCCTCCTATCCTGTGAGATACCCCCAACTACACAGACTTACAGGCTTCTTGCAGTGTGCGCTAACCTACACGTACATTGTGCTTTGACCGCTGGAGCAGCTGCGTTTCCATGACAACTAAATTAGCTCCTATTTTATATGCTCGAAATCAATTTTACGGTCTCATTTAATATTTTTAATTTTGTAAATAGATTTGTGAGAAGAAATGCTAGTTTGTTTGAGCAGAAACAGGTATTGTCATCATTAATTAACAATTGTTTTTTTATGAATTATTAATTATTCAATCACATCTGTTGAAACAGGGTCAAAGTTTGGCAAAGGAATGAGTCGTGAAAACACCAAGTTCTCATAGTTTTGATGTCGACTGCAAAGAGATGAATGTGAGCTGTTCTACGCGAGTTAGCCTTGTTGTGACGAGAGGAGGAGGTAGAAGTGAGGATATTCCATCAGAACATACGTCGTTTAAGAACCTTTCAATAACAAAATAATATTTTAAATTATGGATAATCAGAACGTCAATGGAATCTTAAGATGACAACCTTGTAAGAACAAAATATGCATGATCAGAACGTAAAAAAATCTTAAGATGACTAACAAAATAATATTTTAAAATATGGATAACCAGAACGTCAATAGAATCTTCACGTGATTGATGTGGCGGGAGAAGTCTTGATGATAATCTTCTGTTGGTTCACCGTTAGCTTTCCATTGCTTCTTCAGGGAGGAAGTTGATAAGGCTCCAGTTTATAAAGAAAACATGCTTATGTACTGCTGGTATTTGTTGACTTATATAAAGTAAGGGGGAAGGTTACAGCGAGAATAACGTTCATATGCGGATTGACCAGGAATACCTGGTACGGTTATGTAAAAAATGGTAATGTTCTCATTGATGCATGTATCTGAATTTCATTAAATATAGAGGTATTCACGTTGTTATATTTCATCTTATAAAATAAAATAAAACAACTTTATTATTTATCATGTATAAATTTGAACTTAATAAGAAATTTAATTACTTAAGAATTCTCAAAAAACTATTCAAATTAAAACAAATCGGATTCTTGTGAGACTTAATAATATATAATTTTGTAATTACAAAGAATAAATATATTGCCAAAATGTAACACATAAAAAATGTAAACAAAACGTTTTTTTTTTTTAATTTTGTGGTGACATTTTTAAAGTTATAAATTTTTGAAACTTTATGATTTAGATAAGTATAATCAATAAACACGCATGATTTTTTTCATTAACATCCTTCTTTTACTAAAACCATGAAATTTAAGAAACATTTATTTTTTATATGTAGAAAGACAGGTATTAAGGGTGCTTTTAATAAAAATAGTAAAACCAATACTGAGATGATAGTATGGTAGCTATATATACAGGCATAGGTATGAGGCTAACCTTATTGATTGTAGAGGCATTCACTTTGTAATCTTTCGTCTTACAAGATAAATAATAAAACAAACTTTGTTTTACATTACTTTGAGTTTGAAACATGACCGGTTTCGTAAATAAACCCTTTGAATCAACATAGTATTAATAAGCCGACCTGATCATGCAAACGGTTTGTTTCAAAATCCTGTCATGGAACCTAATATACTCAAAGTAATCTAAAACAAAGTTGGTTGTATTCTTTATCCTGTTAAAAATAATTCACTTGAGTTTTTGCTGATCTGAGTTTTCGATAGGCTCTTGTAGTGTACATGCAGCATGGGTTAGCGTTCACTTACACGTGTTTGCTTGTGGGTATGCATGACATGTGAAACTCGAGTGAACCGCAGTCAAAGTTATTGCCGGAACGACATGACGGGACTTGAACTGGCGCTGATTTCTTCCTCTTTTTCTTTCTGCACCTCTTCGATGAAGGTTGGCGATCGTCACAGAAATTTTCACCTTTAATACTGCGGCACGAAAAAGGGATCATGTGCTTCTGCCAAACCACGATGCCTTTGGGCTTCCTTGAGTTCTTCTCCCCTCAATCTTTCCTTGTACGATAAGATGGAGGAGCCAGTAATTTTTATTTTCTCAAAACGCGACCGCAGTAATCAGCTTTCAGTGTTTGATGGTTGGCAGAAGTTCTTAAGTGGTACTCTTGCGCCGGAGGACTTCTTCGTTTGTGACCCAATCACCCCAAGATATCCAAAGCATTTTCCGGTAGACAATAATTTCGAACGCTTCTCGGCTCTCCAATGCTGTGTTCGGATGCCTCCGCCTTTTCCGCTTGCCCATAGCACTGACATTTCTTAAAAAATATAATTTATTTTCATAACACATGTTTTCTTATCCATTAGTTTTCGCACACGACCTGTAACTCGCAGACCCCGTAGTAAACGGAAACACTTAGGCAAGTACAATATCTTGATTGCTCGGAGTTACATTGATAGTTGCTATACACACATATACTTACAGACACACATACTAGCATACATGAGGGGTATTGTTGTTATAAGTTCACCTTTTAGGGTAACATTGGCGAAGAGTGGAAAATTATAAAAAGGCCTTTCTTGATTAAATTTAAACGGAAATAAACCGGTCGGTTGACGTGGCTATAGATTTATTTGCTAGAAAAGAAACCAACAAAACATTGACACAAACAGAAATTTGTAAAAAATAATATAAAGCAAAAACGGATGATCACTAATTATTTTGTGACGGCATCTGTCACATAATTTAAACAATAAAATTATGTATTTTATATTTTGAATTGTTTGTGTATTAACACTGTGAAAATTCATATTCAATAATATCTTATTTATTTAATTGAAAGATTCAAATCAAATGAAAATACAAAACAGTGTTTTGATTTGAATCTTTCAATTAAATAAATAAAATATTATTATATAATAAAATAATGCCTGTTCTTATATTTAATTGTTCATAACAAACGCTCGGCGGACTTTAACAGTAATTCATATAATAAAATACATATTTACAATAAGAAAATGATTATCATTGTTTTCTTCAGGCAGCGCCTTGCACTTCTGCCATTTACCTCTGTTGGTTGCCATCCTCTTTAGCTGCGGATGGGAGGAGACATCCATGAGCTGCTTCAAATCCTGGAAGTATGAAGTTCTTGGAGGAACTTTTGTTCGTATTCCAAAGATTTTTCCTTCAAAGATAAGAAAAGTGCTTTATCTAATCAAGAGCTCTAATGGTTTGGTTTTCCTTTTGAAAATGTGACTTATAAGCTATTTATTTTCTTTACTTCGTGTCACGCTTTTTCGTTGGACTTCCTTTCAATCCATGATGTCTCGGTCATCTTCCTCCAAATCCACATCTTGAATACTTCCAGGTGATCACTTTCGTATTTCTGGATGGTCCAGTTTTCGCAGACACACAACAAAATGCTTCAAACCAAAGCTCTCATTAATCTGTTAATCTGGACTCTACACTATGTGAGTGTGGAGCTCAGCAAACAATGGAGCACCTGCGGTGTTGTCCCTCCTGTCCGACAAGCTGCTCCATGGATGATCTCTTTGCGGGAAACCAAAGAGCTGTAGACATTGCTCGTTACTGGGCCAATACGGTGTGAAGCTGACACGAAAAATAATCTGTTAATCAATTCCGTTTTTAAATGTGTAGATATTAGTTAGGAGGTTGTATTTTTCATGTTGTTAGGATCACAGAATAAATATTATTTTTAGTTTATTTGAGTGGAGCTTTCAAAAGCTTGTGAAATTTTACAAGCTTACGTATAATACCAATTCGTTGGAATGGTCATTTGCCGGAAACCCAAGCGTATGGAATGCTTGAATACTGATTTGCCTGATTCAGAGGAAGAGCCTATGGAACTCGGGTTATTAGACCTCTACACCACTGCGCGGTATATCCACAATAATAACCTAGAGTAAACACATGAATGGTGCCCACCTACCTCCGCGAAGACCAAACTTTGTATTTGCTTTGCCCGCCTCCACAGTCCACAGGTTCCGTCAAAACTTCCTCCACGATCTACATAATTATAATATACCAACAACTATATAATAATGTTAGTTAACGTCTTGGGTGTGCAGAAATGTGAATAGAAAGGAAATAAATTGATTCATTCAATACCTAGATCCTATGGTTTCTGTTTTCTAATCAGAAGATTAAAGATCAAGTTACTTGACTTAGACCCGGTATTTTCAACGTAAGCATAGCGACTTAATATTTAATGAAAAAGATGCACTTATGTCAACTATGTGGGTAGTTTTTTTTATCAGTTTAAAGTCACGTATGCAAACGTTTAAAATACGGGGCCTTATAGATTGGTATACAGGTGACATCCCATACTGAAAAAGTTGGAAGGATATATAAACTAAATTATTGATTTTAAATGTATGCTGAGAGTTTACGTTGAAGTTAACACATCGTCCCTTTAGTGCTTGTTTGTATTATGCTATCAGAGGTAATTTCGCATGATAATGATGATGATGATGATGAGTTGATGATTTCTTTATAGCGCCGTTTCGTGATGTAGTCACTCCAAGGGCGCTGAATGAACAATGTTTGTATGTATACTAAATGTGTCTTATGAAAACTGGAGATTGATTTTGAACATTTTTAAAACAACTCTTCATTATCGAGTTTTACGTATTTTTCATAGCTCAGATTGTGAAGAATGTGATTTTTAAGAAAATTTAATTGAAAGGTCATTTTGTATCAAATGGTAGATAAGCCAAACAAGCACTGGGACGACTACATGCCGCGTTCGTGCAAACGAAATAAAAACCCGAATCTCATATGGGCAACAGAAACTCTTGTCTATCCTTCCCTGAAAACAGTGGTGACAATGGCAAAGTGAACAAATTTTTGCTTTTGGGTGGTCAGCCTCATACCAGCCCCTTATAAGTCAAAGAACAAAAGTTTAAAAATACATAAATAACTACAAAAAAAAACAAATATAAAGTAACGGTATGAAGTACAATTTGAAGTGAAAAAGTTTTTATTTTATAATTGAAAAAAAAAAGTTTTTCCGATGCATCAGTTCTGTGAGTACCTACTCTACGCACGAATTATAATGTCCATTATATGTAGAGTATGCATGTAGTATCCACTTTAATGTACAATGTATCCAATAATATAAACTGTTGAATACTTGCTGTAACCTGCACGCGTAGCCGAGAAAGCTTTTATAACGTGGAGATTCAGGGAAACACGAAGATACTATATTAAATTATGTAGGTAGACGGTTTACGTAAGGTGCTGTTTTATAAATAATAATGCGTTACATAAACGCTACGACCGGTTCGTAGTCTAGTGGTTAACGTTATGAACTCGTAATCAGAAGGTCATGGATTCGATTACAGAGATACAGAGAACTGCACTGGCTGAGGGTCCGAGAGAGGGTAGAATTTAAGTTGTGTCTCACTGTACATAGGGCCCTGAACGGCACGGCACCCCCATGTCTCGCTGAGCTATGTTCTGTCGATAAGCCTTCAAAACGATCACTACGATCTGCCCTCACTGCTGTCAACAAGGTCATAGTGCCCAAAAGAGCAAACACATCAAATTTTGCAGACAGGATCTTTGCGGTGGCCGGGCCGGTTGCTTGGAACAATTTTCCCGTCGGTGTTCGCGCGAACCAGCCTACCACCACCTTCAGAAAGGGACTGAAGACACTGCTTTTGTCCAGAAGCCATGGCGCCCTTGAGATGGTCCTGGACCATTAAATGGTACCACAGGAAAGAAATCATCCATCATCATCGATTCCTGGGGAACAAAATATTTCATCGATTTATATTCAAAACATGATGACGATTAAAAAAAATCAGGTGCCTTGTCCAACGATTTTTTACTTAAGGTCATGCCAGGCTTACAGCGTTCGGATCTTTTTAAAAGTATATATTTGTAAAGAGGAATGCAATTCACCAACCTATTCTGCCTGGCTAGAAACAGGTATTATATCATCAATTAATAATTCAGTATTGTTTATTTTAATGAATTGTTAATTAATAATTATTCAGTAACATCTGTTAAACCAGGGTCAAAGTTATAGTCAAATGACCTAGGCGGGGATCGAATCAAAGTTGTTCTATTCCTAACAAGCTAGAAAAATCAGTCCACTTAGCCCCCTCGACCATAACACCAACATCTTCCTTGAAAATTGTTTTTTTAACGACAACTAAGCTTGCAGAGGGATCTTGAAGTGTGATTCACACGCGCCAGTGCTATCGACGAACGTGGATAAACAGTTTCTTCAAATTTATAATACACGTTTTTGTGTATTTTCTTGAAGTCAATTATATATAAGGTCTGCACGTGAATTGGCATGGACAATATTGTATCGTCACCCAGCTGGGTTGCTAGGGAAAATACATATAAACATTTTGTTATAGGTTGCTAAGGACAGCTTTCCCATACATAAAAAAAAAAAAAAAACTAGCGTTTACTCGTCGAGAAAAAAGTTCCAAATTCAAAAATGTTCCGACCTCATTTACACCCTCACACATTTCTTTTACTTGATATTATTATCTTCATATATTTTGTGGATGTTTGTTATTGATTTTACGTGATGTTTTATTCTTGAACATTTAAAAAAAATAAAACTATGTTTTTCATAAAAAGCTATTTTTAATGAATGTTTATTATCGTTGATATCCAAAAAATACAATCAAGCAAGTCATCTCAGATATTATCAATCGTGAAAAAAAAAATCAAAATACATTGATCTTATCGTTGTCACAGTCAATTACCAACATTGAAAAGTTACATTGAACAAAAATAGCAGGGACATATTTTTTCTCTATACTTTGGGAAAGTACTTTCCCTTGCACAATGGGCGACCCTTATATTTTTATAGTTAAAAAAAAGAAATATCGCTTGCTCTGTACATAATAATTTGTCATCGGAATCATTAATAATATTTTTTCTGCGTCCGATAAGAAAATCAATTTGTATCCACGTCAACTTTGTCAGCCTGAATATATTTGATAAAGTGTAAAAAATATATTTTGACCGGAAATGCTTTGATGGCGAAAGTACGTTTAAAGTAAAAATAGAAAACTCGTAATTTAAGTTGCAACAATACTGCCAAGATTCTAAAAATACTAATGGAAACCAAAATAAACTCATCATCTTCTAAAGGCAGTGTCTTGTTGCATTGACCTTCCGCGTTATCCCCGAAGGGTTTTGCATGTGGCGAATGGAACCTATTTATTTTTACAAAGGGGCCGACCTTTCGCCAACCACTTCAATTGAAGTGAAGGTTTTCAGCTCCCGAGGTGGCTGGTACTTGTGAGGGCCGAGTGAACTTTGCCAGTATTTTATTATGGGTTTTGAAATAAACACCGAAACGGTCATTCTGACACCCTCTGACATTAAACGCAAGCATTCTACCAACTGCACTATCGACCGGACTGGTTCTTTTTGTAGCGTCGACCAAGTTTACAGAGGTTTCTTAAGGTGTAATTCACAGAAAACAGTGCTTATCAGATAAATCAATTAAAATATTCATTTATAGAACGGAAAAATAAGTGGAAGAGATTCTGCATAGGATTTGGCGACTATTAGTGTAAAAATGACTGAGTTACTAAAAAAATAAATCATTCAACCAAATACGAAAAGCAGACTTCTAATTTAACAAGTTTGTATGATTTCTACAATTTATCTTTGCTTTATAATTTGTTGCATTGTAATCTACTGAAGAAATCACAGCATTTCAAGGAGCGAGCCTTGCCTGAAGGTAAAGGGTCTCGCAGGTGAATGTGGCATGATGGAATTTAAAATTTAAGCCTGGCAACGTGTATAAATACAAGTGTCAAACAAAGAACAAAAGGCTGTCGGAAGTGAGGCGCTTTGCATGCTAATGGGATGTTGTGGCCAGTACTTTATGCTTTATACCTCAGGTCGATGTTTGCTGAACCGCGTCAACCCACTTTACTTGAGCTAGTAATTCTATTAACCGGCTGCCAGCTGTTCCAGGCTCTTCTAAACTTCAAGAAATGTAGAATTACTCGAAAAATAACGTTTCTTGTCTGGTAAATCATACAATTGACTGTGCAAAAAACGGCAGGGAAACTGATGGACTATCCTATTATTATAGACAACCAGCTATTCCTCAAGCACAAAATATGATGGAAGATTTTTTTTCTGTCAAGTCGTTTAATGGTCCCACGCCACGGCTCTTTGGGAACAGCATTTTCTCCATTCCCCTTCTAAAAGTGGCGGTGGCCGATTGGTAGGTCGAAAGATAGCTTGTTTCAGATAGTCGCTGCTACCCTGAAGCTGCTGTCAGCGAAATTTGAGGTTTAGGCTCTTTTGGGTTCCATGTACTTGTTGACAACAGTAAAGGTAGAGTGTTGGTGTCATCTGAAAGCATCGCTAACAGGACAAAGCTTGGTGAGGCATGGGGGTGCTGTGCTCTTTAAAGACCTTGTGAGCCGTGAGACACAGTTCAAATTCAATTCTCAGATCCTCACCCAGTGCAACTCCCTCAGAAACAGTGATATGTGACAATCCTCATCTTGAAGAAGGGCTTGATGCTCAGTTTTTTCATTTTCAACGCTGATGAAATATCTTCACTTATTTCTTATCCTCTAGCTACACTAAGGGCAGCTCTTAAAACGACCTTTATTCACCCTGTTGCAGTAGTCAAAAATATTCCTTTGTCAAACTGTCCCTTTATAGAAAATGTAACCGGTCTCTGTGTTACCATCTCAATTTATTCCTGGCCTATTTTAAACCAACATCAATCACTACTTCATTCAGTTTCTCATTAAAATTAAGTTTTCTAGATTAAAATAAAAAACTTCTTTGTTACAATTCACATGAGCTTTTATTATTTTTTAAACACTACCGGTTTCGGGAGAAGCAATACCTCCCATCTTCAGGTGTAAATATAAGTTTAATAGTTTATATTTACACCTGAAGATGGGAGGTATTGCTTCTCCCGAAACCGGTAGTGTTTAAAAAATAATAAAAGCTCATGTGAATTGTAACAAAGAAGTTTTTTATTTTAATCTATTAAAATGAACTTTCACGAAGTAACTGCCAAAAACCTAGATAATATTAAGTTTTCTAATTAAGTTTCTCGTTTCTCATAACAAAAGCAAATGCCCTTCTTTGCACAGTTTCAACTCTTTGATGTACCAGATCAAGTTTTCATTTTAGACATACCAAACGAAAGTAGTTTTTTTATAGACTAGACCAAAGTCGTTTTATTCGCCAGACAATACCTTTTGCCTAACGAAGTTTGGCAAACACTTGTATAAACCAAGCAAGGGCTGAAAAAATCACGGAAAAGAGTGACGCAGAAAAGTGAGGGAGAAACTTTAAAAAGTGTAATAACTTGTTAAGAAGGAAAGCAGCCCAAGTTTAAGAATTAATTCGTGTTTTTTACTGTTTACAAAACAGCGAGGCTTGCACTTAAACAAACCCCTTTTTGTCACGAGCCTTGAAAAGAGATAACGGGGTTGGAATAATATCGAGATGCAATCTCAGGGGTGGTTTGTTTTAAAAAATAAGCTTAGCTTATCAGGGTTAATTTGGTTTTTGCTGAATGGAAGAAATGCCACTCTTTTTAAATCCTCTCAGTTCATTTTGAAGAAAATATTTTTGTTATGAAATTAAGACAAAGGATTTTTTTATGAAATATTGTATTCTGTACGGCTAGAATAGCTGAATGTATAATCTAAGTTATAAATAAATCTTTGAAGTCAACTCTCCGCGCAAGTTCAATGATAGCTTAAAGCTGGTAAATAACTTGCGTTCAAAGCCAGATGGCTAAAGTTCGATCACCACGAAGAGTATCAGAAATGATTTTTTGTACCCGTGTTTATTTCAAAGCCAAAATCAAAATACCGGTCCATTAAAAATAAGAACCAGTTCCTTGAGAGCTAGGAAACTTCAACCGAAGGGGCTTACAAAAGGCCGCTTACCTGTGAAAATAATTAGGTTTCGCACACCACGCGTGACCCTTTCGCTAAACTATGACACCAATACTCACCATCACACTAAAGTGCCTATTTTGGAATTCTTCATGATTTCTTATCCGTACATGGATATTGATGAATTTAGATAACAGCTAAATAGAGGGCGTTATTACGACTTCAGGGTATTCCTACCACTGTAATCAATGTAACTTTTCATTTATTGAACAAAATAGGTACTTCTTAAATTTTAACAATTCGGTTAACTTCATACTAAACTGTCAAAAGTAATGTAATACAAGATGGCGACGTTAGTTCCGATTTTTGCCTCTTTCATTTCAAGCCGTGCATTGTTTCCTCGGTGTGCAAACGTCTCAAACCTATGTGACAAACAGATCCTCTGCAACCAATAACAAATTATTAGCTTGCCTTTGCCTTTTGTTGGCGATAAAATTTGCGCTTGATTTTCATTGCCTTTCACTATTCTAGGATTTTTCATCACTTCCAGGAGTGTTTACAAGTCAACAATGACCTCGGTATTCCTCATTACCCCACCAGGCCTCCCTAATTGATTTGGTTGCCGTGCTTGCCCCGGCCCGTGCATGCACGCACCCCAGCACGTTCGTACATGCCCGCTTAGAGGATCAGGCGCACGGCCGTGTAGCTGGGGTTCGATCCCCCGGGGGACGCCTCCTTTCCTGTAATTGGTTCCTGCCGCGACGGAACTGAAACGGAGTATCCAACATCGCTTGAAGTCATCTAAATTAATGTGTTTTAATATCCCATTTATGATACCATTTTTTTTTTAAATCTGGAGATAAAAGTAAAAAGGACACTTGGCAAGCGTTGCAGGGTTCAAGTTCATTTAAGGTATGAGATAAGTATTCATGCAGCATGTGTAAGAATGAAAATACATGAAATACATGTGATGCATATGAGCCGGCAGTAAATATGAATCTTAAAAAATATGAAATTAGAATCTAGAACCGGATAACGCTGGTTCGAATCCCGCGACGATAACTTCGACCCTGGTTCAACAGATGCCGTTGCATGCACACAAGCTTCTGCTTTCACATGAAGACAACTGGCCAGGTAAAATAAGTTGGTGGATTGCATTCCTTTCCACAAATCTATTTAAAAAAAAAAAAAAAATGTTTATATATCACCTTGCAACTAAGATTTTGTGTAGATAAGGTATAGATGATAATAATGTATTCCATTTTGGATATGAAATATTTGAGAATATATAATTCCGAGCATCTACAATCTGCAAAAATGCTTTAACATTTAAGAATCGTTTTAAATACATGCCCACGAGCAGATATTCATAAGTTTACGCTTACACATGCTGTGTGAGCAATTAATTAATGAAAACTCACATCTCAAATGGACATAAACCTTACAAATCCTGCCATTTTTTCCTGAAACTGGGGTGACATTTGCAAAAGTAAACCAAGTTTTTACAGGATGGGGTAAGCCTCATACCAAATTATAAACCAAAAAATCGACTCATGACTCTAGATATTTCATTCATTTGCCATTTCAGGAATTCGATCCATCCATACCTTTCTTGGCATTCGTCTACCACAATATCCATCCAGTCTTGCTATGTAAACTTTCTTCCCGGTCTTTCGTGATTTATTCTCTTCATACCTACAAACCTGCATACGTAATAAACTTATTTTTACCTTCTCTTTCTCTTGCACCACATTCTTCTTTTACGAAATCATTCCTCATTCGTTATAAAAAATGCCACAAGTCGTCCCTGGTGCGGATTTTGCCCATTATCTGGCGGACAATAGAGACCGTGCACTACCCGTGCTACGAACGGTCGCGCTTCTAGGCCCAAGGGGGAGTTAGTTGTTTAGCCTCCATGCCCGGCGCATTACAAACCCGAGTCCAGTACAGCGAGGATAAAAGTTCATGTGAAATCTAGAGATGCCGCGAATACTCTCTATTATTCGGTATTTTGGTTGTTATTCATCGAATACCGAATAATAGTAAAGATCCTACCTGGCTTAAAGTGAACGTGTTGAAAATCGGATCTAACGTCGCCATATTGTATACTAAGTGCAGTAACAAATATATGACTAGTAAGTTCAAGACTACTACAATAGTCATATTATTATTGACAATTTAATATTTCCGTTCCGTAGTCTAGTGATTAACGCTTCGAGGTCCAAATCGGAAGGTCGTAGGTTTCGACTCCCAGCGAAGCAAAAATAAATAAATTTAAATATGCTCTTTGCATAGCACTCACACAATTAAATTATCCTAATCAAATAATTGTTTGTATTCCGTTTTTCATATCGAATAATAATGGCGAGTTATTCGACTATCCACTATAAGGAATGACAATGAATCTGTATTCGACTATTCACTATACCAACTATTTGCGGCATCTCTATTGCTAACTCAATCATACCATTCAACCCAAAACGCTCACCAGAGGCGCTGTACATTTCATTCGTAAAAACTGCGGAAGAGCTTAAGCAATCAGTTTTATACTTGGGGTGTACATATAGTATTCACAATCATCCATTATCCCATTTTCAGGACAAATAAAGTAAATTCACTGGGATTTAGTATTTCCTCATATTGAAAAAGAATACATTTTCATTAGATTGTAACTAATGTCAATTTTCTTAACAATGGCTTCTGTAATAATCTAATATCGAAATTGCAAAGATATATTGACATTTAGGGCTTATATTTGAAGTACGCTCCCAGGCAGACACGTGAAAGTTCGCATTTACACATGCTGCATGTGCACCTACAATAATAAAAAAACGAATCTCACATAAAGATAAAACTTGCAATTGCCATCCCGTGCCATCCCTGCAAAAGTGAACCAAGTTTTTACAGTGTGAGGGTCAGCCTCATTCCAACCTATCAGTCAAGGAAAAGCATCGTGACAAAAGAAAAATATGATGGGAACAATTCTTTTTCCATTTCATGGATGGTTATAGCTCAGTTGGTATGATATTTGCATTCCATGCCAAGGGCTAGGGTACAATCCCCACCAAGGGAGTCAGTAATGATTTCCCGTTTCAGTGTTTATTAAGGAGTGAGAACCAATTCCCTTGGAAGCTGGAAAACCATAGCTTCGATTAAATCGGTTGGCGTTAGGCCGATCCCCTTACCTGTAAAAATGATAAGGTTACACTTTTACTTTTTGTTAATTACTTTTTACTATTTGATATTGTTTGAGATTTGAGGTGAATTGAGTTGTTAGGCTACTTTTTGATATTGCGAAAGTTCAGGCATTAGCCGTCTATGTGCCAGATTCAGTGACCGGTTTGTAGTCTAGTGGTTGGTGCTAGGGACTCGTGATAGGAAAGTTTAAATCTAAATCTAAATCTAAGTTGCAAAAATAGGTATAATTTGAGGTTCATATTTAATGCGTTCCCACAAGCAGACACGCATAATTTCGCACTTACACATGCCGCATGTGAATCTACAATATAAAAACCCAATCTCAAATGAACATAAGCCCTATGCAACTCTTGCCGACCTTCCCTGAAACAGGGGTGATATTGGCAAAGTAAAGTTTTTTTTAACAATATGGGTGGTCAGCCTCACACCAACCTATAAGTGAAGGAATAAGGTCGTTGGTTCTATTCTTGGCAGAGAACAAAAAATATGAAATGTTCAAATATACTTATGGCTACAACACAAAAAACATATGATTTTGCCAAAGATTTGTCACTAATGGTCCATCAAGCCAGACAGCATCTGGGTTTTGCTAGAGAATGGGCGCTTTTTGCAACGATGACCAAGCTTGCTGATGGCTCATGAGGTGCGAGTAACACAAAAACTTCGATCATTCTAATATTTACTGTGTCCATGTATCTGTAAGTAAAAAATAAGAAAATAACAAAAGTATTTATACACAATATGAATTACCATAGAAAAAAATTGTGACCTCATACGCCCGGGTTGCTAGTAAAAAGGCAAACCAACATCTTGGTTTGCCTTTTTAATTTTTTTGCCTTTCATCTGGTTTCTAAGTACCGTTTCCCCATACAAGTGTGATGTTTGCCCGCCGAAAATAAAAATATAAATTTAAATTTGTGCCGAGTCCATTGGTGAAAACACATCGAAACCATTTCAATCACTAAGAGTAAATATTTGCTTCAATTTAGGATTATATTAAGCTTTTACGCTACTAAAGCCTTACGGTGCTATTCACACACAGCAAATTCATGGCTCAACCGCCGCCTAACGTGAATTTTCTATGAAAAAAACGATGATCCATGGATCAGCAATGGGCCTAATGTGTTGTGAATAGCTCTGTTAGACTCCAATAAATCACCGTGTACGCAAATGAATTGTTTTCTAACCCCTACATTACTGATTATTGATTTAAAAATAGAAAACATTACTTAACCATTAAATGTAAATAAAAAATAAAATAGTTGTACAAATAGCTCTAAATTAAACATTTTTCTATATTTGAAACTCAATCTGTAACTGTAACTCGGTTGCTATTTACACTAGGAGTGCCAGAGTCTTAACAGATTTGTTTACATTTTGTTTTATTCTTGCATACCTCTTTAAATTCATTTATATCCATAACCTTTTTCATAAATTTCTTTCTTTATTCATAAAAGCTGTTTTATTTTCACTATTATTGTAAAGATTACAGATCGGTCTTTATACCATCATCAGGTGTATAAAACTTGCAAACAAAACAGAATTAATAATAATTTTTCACAAACCACTCATACGAGTACACTAACCATTAAATGTATAAAAATAAAATATTTCGCTAATGTAAAACAGTAAATTAGAATCATATTCAAACAAAATATAGATTTCTGCAACTAAAGATGTGGAGGGATCTGGAACGTGTCAGCGTTCCACTAGGGGTAGCCAGAACTCATATAGAATCTCCCGCACTTATTCCTATCCTGACTTATTTTCCTCAGTTCATTCATATATTTCTTCTCATGCATTTCCTTCTTTTACATTCATTCTGTACATCCAATATCTTCTCAATTTCACTAATTTAATAAAACCATTTCTTTTTGTTTTCCCTTTCCCCATTTGTCTCCCTACATTTCTTCTGTGAATACTCTTTGTTAAGCGTTCATTATGAATTCTTTACAAATACCCGAACAATCTCATGAGATTATTTTGTACCTTTATCTTCACACCCTCTTCTAAGTAGATCACATTATTTTTAACTTATTCATATCGATCATTCTGTAATTATATTTTTCAAGTCTCTTCCTGTCATTCTTCTCAAGTTTTTTTTTCCTCCACCTAATATACCGTTCTGTACCTACATACCGTAAGTACGGACAAAATTCCTGAAATAGCGAATGAATTCGACATCCAGAGTCACAATAAAAGGAGAGTTTACGTAAAAAAGGTTATCACACTAAGTGAAAAGAAAGAAATACCTATTTGACACAAGTAATCCGAATGTCTGACATGATTTTTTGTTTCGATGTTTTCTTCTGATACAGGTGTTATATAACCGAAAACGAATTCATCTGCGACACCTTCTTACGTGTTATCATGCACTTCTGTAGTCAACAGCTATAGAAATCCATTGTCCCACTCGTAAAATGTTCGTGATTTTTTGTCATTTTTGACATCGAAACAATTGGTATGGTATATGGTATCGATTTCAAACAGTTATTTCAGCAAAAAATTTTTTTTTTTTTTTGGTAAATTTAACTATTTGAAGATTTACTGAAGTTTGTTTCACATATTAAACTTATTTTCACTAAAAAATCAGTCCAATTTATACTTTATTATCCTTCAAACGAAAACAACTTCCAACTCGTTGTTTGACAAGAATGCGTAACTGTCAAAACACGGCGTCCTAGGATAAACTATTTAAATGTTCAAAAGTATGAACTTACAAACATATTTTTTAAATTGAAAACAGCAATAAATACTGCATTTTTAAAATTCTAATCCCTTCAAATGAGCAGTTAATAATAACCGAAAGCTGTATTATTTTTTTAATTGGCTAATAAGTGTTTTAATGACGTTTTAAAATGAAAATGATTGCGGTGTAGGTATACTTTGCGCTATAATCATTAGATTTTAATCAGTTTTTTACCTCTTTACTTTCCTTAGCTCCTGGTATCCGTGACGTCATTGCAGGTCGAATTTGATTGGCTGTTAAAACGTCAACAATACAATATGGCTCGGCGTGCTAAGACAAAAAACGTTTGTATGAATTTAACAGTAAATATTCAATATTAAAAAAATATAAATAATCCTACAAATTTTTATTTCTGAATTTTTAAGTATCATGGTTTTGCTTTTCAAATATTATTCAGATTTTTTAATTTGTGAATTAACGTTATACCTACTGAAAAATTTAATGTAAATCAATACAATGTTGGCATACCTTGTGATTTTACTTGGAAATACATATTTAATTTACCTCCTCAAACTTCATGTGCTCCGGGCATCCGTGAGGTTATTTTAGTTCTACAGACTTTCACAGATGTCGATTTTTAATTGTCTGTATGGATTATTGAAGATTTTTTCTTCATTGCTGATTTCCATTAGGTTATTTTAGTTCTAAAGTGATTCATAGATGTCAATGCTTGCAGAATTTTTTATCTTTTCAAGTTATATTAATAGTTAATACTAATTATAAAGAAAAATACATACATATTAGGTGAAAATCTAAACTAATCTAATCTAAGTTGCAAAGATATGTTACATTGGAGATTCACATTAAATGCATTCCCACAACCAGACACGTACAAGTTCGCGCTTGCACATGCCTCAAGTGAACCTAGAACATAAAAACCAAATCTCAAATGGACATACACCCTGCAACTCTTGCCGTCCTTCCCTGAAACAGGGTTGACATTGGCAAAGTAAAAAGATTTTTGTAAATATTTAGCTTTTATTTTAGTGCCACTGTACTGTTATGTTTGCAATTGAAGGTACCTCCAGGATGTACCTACAAGATACTTACTCCGGCTAGCTATCATCAGCATCACTCTCAGGGCGTGGGGTTCTTTCCTTGTGTTGCTTACTTGTATTTTGGGAAGGGTTGTATATTAAAAGATAAGTTTAACATGAACAAATAAGGGTTTATTTACTTTAGTAATATGGGGGAAAAAGGGGAAATAAGGGAATGGCCCGACTTGTACCTTGTCACTAAAACACTCCCTTTTCTGTTGACTGGAGTTCCGAGGCAGCGGCGGCTCACGAGGCGGACGCCTCCACACGTTTGAGCCCCTGGGTGGGCGCTCCTATGAACCCGTCTCTGGTCCACTAGGCGGGTGCCTTGCTGGCAGGAAATCCAAGTAGATGGGGAGGAGGGAGCTCCATGGTAATGCCCCCTCTTGCACCACTTAGTGCTTGGTCGCCGACGTCTGAATCTGTTCACATCTCGCTGAGAACTGGTGAGCGACGGCCCGATTAGATTGCACGGCGCAGTTCGGCCGCTTCCGTGACCGTTCGGCCCACAAAACACACTGTACACTTCGAGAATGTTCTTTCTATGTTATTTTAAAATAACATAACAGTACTTATATATATCAAAGATTGTCGATCATAAGGCTGTTTTTTTCTTTAGATGCTGCAGCTCTAAATAACTTTCGGTGATTTTATAAACAATTCCCAGGTATTATCTATAATTGCTTTGGTGTGTACTTTTGACCCATTTATTAACAAAGAGTGAGAACCTACTCATTCGGTAAAATGAGAAAACCTCCGCTGTGATTGAAGTGCTTGGCGTTAGGCTGGTTTATCATACAATTTATGGAAGTGTTATTATCTAATCTAAATCTAAGCTGCAAAGATATGTATCATTTGAGATTCATATTAAATGCATTTCCACAAGCAGACGCGCATAATTTCGCGCTCACACATGCCGCATGTAGACCTACAATATAAAAACCCCAATTCTCAGATGGATATAAGCCCTGCAACTCTTGCCGACCTTCCCTGAAACAGGGGTGACATTGGCCAAGTGAACCATTTTTTACAGTATGGGTAGTCAGCCTCATACCAACCTATTATAATATGTTTAAATGAATTTATGTCTCATATGGAGTCTGAAATCGCTTAACAGAGTTCATTAAATTTTCACGAAAAATGTAAAATTTTACTTGATAGTGCCTTTGAATTTTGATGTCGGTCGGATGAAAAATATTTTTTACTTTTCATGTTTCGAAAAAATGCTCCCCAGTACTCTTCAAAAGATTAAGACCAAATTTTCAGAAAAGGCGAAGAATATTCTCGAAACAGATCGTGGAATGTTTGAATTCTATCGGATCTTTGCAACCAAAATAATAAGTAAATCAATATTATTAAAAAATCAGCACCAGGGAACTAACGCTGAGATCGGCATCAACATTCAACAAGCGGCAACCTTCTGGAGATCCCGAGAAGAAGCCCCAACACGGTGTTCGGGGAGCGCGCCTTCCGTGTCGCTGCGCCCGCGGCCTGGAACTCGCTGCCTGACAGGCTGCGGACCATAGATAGTGAGGCGGTGCACAGGAGGCAGCTGAAGGCCCACCTCTTCCCACCTTCACAACCAAAGCCTTTGGGATGACCAAAGGTCATAAAAAGGCGCTATACAAATGAACTCATTATTATTATTACACTCTCTAAAAGTTCATAAACTCAACTTCTTTCAATGTACTTTCTATTCTAGGTCAACAATCACCGTGTTGACTTTTTTTTTATAAGAAGACCAACAGCGTTAAAAAACAGGATTAAAAGTAACAGTAGACACAAGAAGCCAATAAGAGGTCCTCACGTATAAAGACAATTTAAATTAAACAAAGGAGAAGAGCATTACAAGAGATTAATACAAAATAAAATAAAAACAATAGAAAGAAAATATAAACTAAAAATAGTAATGGGAGACATAATTAAACAAAGTTGAAAGACAATAAAGAGAAAATAAAGTAAAAATAGTAATGAGAGATACAACCTAGGATATAAAGAAGTTCTGCGTCATCCGCTGTCTTACCAACGTTGGTTTAGAATTGAAGAGGTCAAAATCAAAATGATCTGCGTTATGATTAAAACTGTCACTTGCACGCCACATAAATGCATTTTGTCTATAGTAACTGTGGGAAAAAGGTAAGTTTATTGGACAGGGATTTCTAAGTGGTTTAACAGGTACGTTAATATTTATCAGGGAGAGGAGATCTGGACAGTCGATGGAAGCTGAGGTGATGTTTAAAAGGACTTTACTATAGATGCTGCACTTAACAGGGATCAAGTACTTTTGTTAAACCATTGACGTTGCTTATTTAGCTACCATGTTTTTTTGGCATCCTTAAGTCTTATTTGATTACAAAGTGTAGACAGTGCATAACCTTTGTTTGTTTACCTAGATTTTCAAAAAATGATAATTTAATTCGAAAAGGCAGTGTGAAATTTGATAGCAAATCTCCAAAATCTCTATTACGGCTGCTTTGTAGGTTTCTCATCTTATTATTTTTGAGGGAAGTTTTTCACTATTTCCCGATATCGGTGAGGCAAGGGTTGATTCAGGTGTAAAAGCACTTAGGGGTGGATTTCAGAAATAATAAATAGCGTTACAAAATTGAGGTAGCCATAATGTATATTTTATATAAATGTACCACAGAAGAACGTTCACAATAGAGAAGTATACAATGGCCAGTAGTTGAATGACAAAAGATGGACTTCCTAGAAATACTAGAAAAATTTTTATGTTTTAAAATTATTAACAATAACCTAATTAACATCCAGATCCCGCCCATATCTTCCCCCCTCCTTTCAATTTTAGCCCCGCCCCCTCCCCTATCTTAATTGCAAGTCTTGTTATTAGTTTTAAGCACGTTTTAAGTTTAGTATATAAGAAACTGAGGATGGAGAATGATCTCCGAAAACGTTTTTTCAAAAATAAAATACTCACAATGGAATAAAACAAAGTTTTTCATTTTCATAATTTTTTTTTTTTTTTAATCAAATATTTAAAATGGAATTCCACAATGTTTCACCAAACAGTAAGTATTATTTCTGAGTGAACATGCCATACCACACCATTGTATTGTTATGTCTTGTCGGCGCTATGGTCAGATGACACTTTGGAATAACGTCTTTGAAATAAAAAATAAAAAAACGCTGGTTCGAATCCCTTGACGATAACTTTGACTCAAAAGATGTCATCAATTAACAGTTAGCTCTAGCCAGTTCATTTACCACTAACAACTTCACTTATCACTTACAATTTACCACTTACTTGTTACCGCTAACCTTTTACTTTCACCACTTACCAAACCACTTCATATACCTCTTACCATTACTATTTCACTTACTAGTTATCACTAACCACTCTCCACTTACCATTTACCACTTATTACTTTCCACTTATACTTATATTTCACCAACCACCACTCACCACTTCATTTACCAACTACGATTTCACTTATCACTTACCACTTTCCAATTAGATTTACCACGATCCAATAAAGTTGAAAAAAAAAATAGATTAGCAAAAAATAATGCAATTAACAGACCTCTTTTGCCTGGCCCGAAACAGGAATTAACATTATCAATTTATAAGTCATTACTAAATCTTTTTAATTAATTATTAATTAATAACTACCCAATGACATCTGTTGAACCAGGGTCGAAGTTATTGTCAATAGAACATGACGCAGGCGGGGCTAGAGCCAGCGTTAGTGTCAAAGACGCAAATTCGAGCGCAGATACCTTATCCCCTCGACCATCCCAGCGACCGACTTACCACTTACTACTAACCATTTGTCACTTACCATTTAACACATCATTAACCAGTTGTCACTTACCCCTTTAGCACTTACCAGAAGTCCTCGTGGCAGCTGTACCAGCAATCTAGGTCCGCTGTGGGCATAAAGAAAGTGGCAGGAGGCAACTAAGTCAACGAACATTTTTATTTCACATCGGAGCGCCCATAAAAGATCAATAAGGTAAATAAGTAAGCACGCGCACCGCCTAGACACGCCGAGTAATGGCTGCGCTGGTATTTTTGGTAGAAGCTCACCAAACAATGGCCAATTCAACATTTTGTTTTAGCTGATTTTTTCCCAACCGGAAAGCAACATTAAAAATCGTTTTGGCGTACTGTGCTGCACTGTATCCTGCCGCCCTTCCACTAGGGGTAGCCGGTGCCACCGAAGATGCGTCTCCACTTTTTTCAGTCCTTGAATATCACTATCATCTCTTCAACATTCATCACTTTCCTGATAAATTCTCTTCTCTTTTTCTCACTCTGTTGATAGGCAAAATAAAGAAAAATGGTCTATTTGGGTTTGAGGTCAAAAGAAGTCAAAGTTGTAAAATGAATCAGTACTTTTCACAAAACATTTGATCCATAGCTGATCTACGAATCATCGTTTTTTTGTATTGAAAATTTACTGTATACTACGGATGAGCCATGGCTTTACTGTTTGAGAATAACACCGTGAGATTTTTTTTTTACGAATAAACTGCAAGTTTATGTTCACAAAAATTTATGGTCTGCATTTATAAAATATATGATTGTTTTTTTGTGTGAGAGGCAATGAATAAAATATTCAAGCGTTTTTAATGGAGTGCATTGGAAAACAAGCTGTACTCCGACTATAAAGAACATCACTCGAATACTCAGCCATCGACTAAAAAATGTATAAAAACTAAGACACTCGCTAGAGGTACTGTTTTATCCTCTCTACATTTTTCTGTTTGAGTATTTACGCAATGGTTTGTACTCGCACAATATTAGATTATGAAATAAATATTTCAGCGCTGCGTCATATTGCACATTTATCATTTCCAACGCAATCTATGCCAAAAATGAATGTTTGAATAAATAAATACTTGCATGTGCAGAAAAAATGTTGATAAATAACATTTTTAACTCTTTTAATTTGAAAGCACTTCTGTACTTAGGCCTCTTTCAGTTTTCTTGAGGCCTCCCTATTTAATGCCTTTTGAAGTCTTATACGACTTATAAACTTAAGAACTTATACGTATCTGCTTATGGGAATGCATTTGATATGAATCTCAAATCTAATAAATCTTTGCAACTTAGATTATATATTATAGTTACAAAGTTAAATTTATAAACTTGTTTTTGACCAGTCCGTAGTCTAGTGGTCAGCACTTTTGACTCGTAAATGGCAGGTTGTGGGTTCAAACCGCTTCGGGACACAAAAAATATACCATTTATATTTTCGAATATGCTCTACGCTGGGTAAAAAAATCATATACCTTTACCAAAGACCGGTCACTAAAGGTCCATCCAGCTTTACAGCAACTGGGGCTTGCTTGAGAATCGGTGCTTCTACAGCGACTACCAAGCTCGCAGAGGGCTCTTGAGGTGTGATACACACAAAAATAGCGCTCACAAAATAAATCATCCTAATATTATATTATTATTATTGTCTGAAATCATGTTATTTTGTCAGACAGACGCTGTACTGGATATTTGTTCTTTGTGTCATCAAAATCCAAGGGCTGATTTACCCTTGTCCTCTCTCGCTGTAAGGGGGCCCTCTTTATGATAATAATTAATAATGTAACTGAAGACTGACGAGGGTATAACTGGGCGCCCTGCCCCGGGCGCTGGCTTTATGATTGTGGGCCCCACTCCAGATTTGAGAACAACACAATAAAACACGAGTACCGCCTCGCTGGCCGGGTGTTTGTTCACCTGCAGATTGTAATGCCGGACTGAGAGGACTTGGGCCCATGTCAATGTGAATTAAATATTTAGTGGTGTAAATAAAAATCTTTACAAATTATAATAGAGGCAGAGTAAATTATACAAAACATAATATGACTGAGGCGTGGTATTTTCAACGTTAGCAGAGCGACTTTATATTGAATGATAAGGATCCGCTTATGTCAATCATGTGGGTGTTTTTTTTTTATCACTTGAAAGTCACATATGCTAACGTTGAAAGTACCGAACCTAAGTTCGCCTTACAATTTTTATTTAAAACGTCTTTATACCCTAAAATTGTTTTATACTTACAATTCTTCCAACTTTCTTTATACTTACAATTACTTGACTTATAGGTTGGTATGAGGCTGACCACCGATACTGTAAAAAATGGTTCACTTTGCCAATGTCACCCCTGTGTCAGGGAAGGTCGGCAAAAGTTGTAGGGCTTATGTTCATTTGAGGTTTGTATTTTATTTGTAAGTACACATTCAGCATTTGTAAGCGCGAACTACACGTGTTTGTTAGTGGGCATGCTTTTGATATGAGCTTTAAATGTTAATGTATCTTTGCAACTTAGATTATATATTATAGATATAGATTCTTCTTTAAAACGTCTTTATACACTACAATTGCTTTATTCCCTAAAAATATAATTCGTCAGGTACTTTAAGATTCTTAGTATCAGAGTTGCGTTTATGAAAAAAATAAGAAGTTTAATTAATTATTTGTTTTATTTGACAAGTGTTCAAAATATATTACATAACCTAAAAAATGTTGCCACAAATGTTTTTTTAAAGAGACATTTTTTTCATGTGCTACGCTTTAGATTTTTTTCCATTAAAGAGTTATTCAACGTTTATTTTAACTGAGAACAGATTTTTGAAAATGTAAATACTTCTTTCATTTCATCCAGAATCATAACTTTCTTTATCCAAGCTCTTTTTTTTTTCTCCCTGTCTCTGGACTCTGGAAATGCCATTCATTCGTTATTTCAGAAATGTTGTTAAAAAATACCCATCACCTTTTCCATAGATTTCCTTCTTTTCCCTCCTGTTTCGAGAATGTTCCTTGTATGTAACTCGGCATTGTTCTTCAGGCATATAGTATAACAGTCGCTTGGCGGTCACACTGGATTGTGGTACCTGCGGCAGGGTTCTCTGGATAATCTTGTTCTAGCTGATCCCGCCACGGTCTACATCTTTACTCCAAGTGTATGAAACAGCGCGTAAACTCTCCGCAATCGTGTAAATAGAAAAACAACATATGTAAGCTTGATAACTCTCTAGGGGTGCTGTTGTATCTTTAATACATAATAATATTTACGCGATTGAGGGGCGTTTTCACAATGTTTTATTCTGGAGGTTTCCTGTTTTGGAATGTATGTTTTACTTCTATCGATGTTCAAAATAACGAGAAATAAGGAAAAAAACATAAATCAATGAGGTCCGCACATGAATTTGCAAAGACAATATTGTTACATCTCTCAGCCTGGTTGCAAGGGAAAGGCAAAAAATATTTTCTTATTGGCTACTTACGACGGTAGCCCTATACAAGTGTGAAAAAACTTCTCAATTAGAATTTGTGCTTGCTTTGATCCAATCTTGTGAAACTCCAGAAGATCAAGCTACTTTTTTAACCACACTGTTCTGTCACAGTGCGTAGACCTGTTCTGTCACAGTGCGTAGATCTGTTCTGTCACAACGCGTTGACCTGTTCGGTCACAATGCGTTGACCTGTTCTATCATAACGCGTAGACCTGTTCTGTCACAGACCGTAGACCTGTTCTTTCACAACGCGTAGACCTGTTCTGTCAGAGTGCGTAGACCTGTTCTGTCACAATGCGTTGACCTGTTCTGTCACTACGCGTTGATCTTTTCTATCACAATGCGTTGACTTGTTCTGTCACTACGCATTGACCTTTTCTGTCACAATGCGTAGACCTGTTCTGTCAGAGTGCGTAGACCTGTCCTGACACTGTTCGTAGATCAATGATTTTCGCAAATGTTTCCTATTTTTGTGAACTGTTAGTGAATCTTACAATTTCTTTAAATGGGACGAATGTGTAGTGTTGTGTGTGTGATAAACATGGCAAAAGTGAGCTGCGTTGCATTGTGAGGAGAGATCACGTCTCGGCGAGGCACGACTGCCCTCTGACAGGTCGCAAGACAGAGCGCCACAGACAGGGTAATGCCGCTTTTTCCTGGACACTCTCGGAATAACTTACAAACAAACGCTGCCACACAGAATGCATTTGGCACATTCTGTGTCCCTATAGCATTGCATTAAATCTCATTCATCTTCATTTATTTTTCCTGTTTTGGAAATGTTACTAAAATATTGTTACGAGCGTGTGGTAGTATTAGTGCATACGTGATTCTAAGCATGCTGGTAGAACAACGCTATGGAATTATCCACTATGCTCGAGAAATCAAGAACAGTCAAGAAACGTCCGAATGAATGTATATAAATGTTAACCAAAATCGAGTGCAGGCCAGAGTGTCGATTAAAACATTGAGCCGTAAAGTCTTAAGCAAGAGCTACAAATCAGTGATGGTCAATTGTTGTAAATTGTGAACCAAACCGTGTAAAATAAATTCTGTTAAAATAAATAATTACAATTTCATTGATTGTAGAGGCATTAACTTTGTAATCGTTCATCATTAATGATATAAGAAAAACAGCTTTGTTTTCGATTACGTGAGTATTTATTTTAATATACCACAACCGGTTTCGCAAACATCCGTTTGCATCGTCAGGTGGATCAATTAATACTAAATGGCTTAGTACGGAATCATCTTAGAGGGCGTCAATGTGTGACGCCCTCTAAGATGATTCCGTACTAAGCCATTTAGTATTAATTGATCCACCTGACGATGCAAACGGATGTTTGCGAAACCGGTTGTGGTTTATTAAAATAAATACTCACGTAATCGAAAACAAAGCTGTTTTTCTTTTATCATTAAATAATTGCAGTTTAATTAAAAGAGAACCCAGTAAAATCATAACAATATCATTAACAGTTGTCTCCGGACAATTACTTAATCAAGGATTCTTATAGTTAGGCCAATGTTTAGATTCCTGCTGCTTCGCCTTTGTTATTACCTTATTGTGCCTCTTTGTCGTAACTCATCCTTCTCATTTCTTTATGGTTTTTGTCTTGTCAATTTTGTAGCAGTGTCCTCTTAAAAATGACGTTAGCAAGTCGAAAGTACTCGAGGTGAAATCAATACTCAACTTGTGCCAGCTATAACGCCATCTCTTCAGGAGTCTTCTTTCGGTAGAATATCCATATGGGATCCTATCATTTCCCATCTTATTTACATTATGTTCGTTCCAGTATCGTCTTCGCTGCCTTCCCCATCTTGCAATGTCTTTCATAATGCACTTTTTGCTTATTTCAAGGCTTACAAGAACAATAACATTAACTACACATATAGTGCAACTTCTTGTCGCGTTTTCACCGACGGAGTCTCATGTGGTGAATAGAACCTATTTCTTTTTACATGTAATGGACCGGCTCATTTTTTGTGAAGGCTGAATAAACCTTGCCAGTATTTTATGTTGGACTAGAAACGGGAGATCTTTTCTGACATCCTTCGTGGGATTCGACCCCGAGCTCTTGACATGGAATGTTAGCACTCTACCAACTGAAATATTGACCGGACTTCATTCACGGCAACTTTGTATAATCTATAATCTAAGTTGCAAAGAGATATTAACATTTAAAGCTCACAAACAAACACGTGTAATTCGCGCTTACAAATGCTGAATGTGTACTTACAAAATAAAATCCAAACCTCAAATGAACATAAACCCTACAACTTTTTTAACTTTAAACTTTAATTTAAATTTCGGAGTTACTTCCTTCTTCCTTGGAGCAGTCGTTTTGACCCGTGATTCACGAAAAAAACATCGTTTTGGCTCATATGTCCTGAGATGAGGACGTCCAGCTATCTTTCCGACTTTTAGGAGGACTTCCAACTGGGCGTTGATATATTGGCATCTCATTAGCACCTGAATGTTAGTGTCTTTCATGACTCATTCTAGAGACAATATCTACAGACTAAATTTAAGAGGTTTCAACAGGAAAAAATAATACGAGTTGTTTAATATTTTTTTATATGTTTTATTAATTTTGAAAATATAATATTAAATCATACAGCCTAAATTTATTTATTTTTTATTGTAACATCTACGTACAGATTATGAAGTAATTAAGTGTTAAAATTCAAATGAAATTCTTGAAATTTTGAAAGTATTTTTTCTACAAAAGAGCCAAATAAAGTGCATATTTTAAAGTTTTTCAGAAAACTTATGTATGTTTTTAAAAAATAAGGATTATAAATACTCTACTTACTATCTTATTTAATTTATATAATTATTATTATTTACAAATATAACGTCAAAAAAGAAAATACAATTCAATACAAAAGAAAAGAAACAATTTTAATGCCTCAACAATCAATAAAATAAGAATACCATTTTGTACATATTATGATGTATGAAAGACAATGGTTTTTTACATTAATAATGTAAATATCAACATGGTTTTTTCACGAGTTGATTTATTTCCGCCAGCGTTTCGATGTTATCACACCATTATCAGAGGACCACTCCGCTTGTAAATTGTCGGTTGTGTGAAGTGTAGGTTGTCCTTTTGATAATAGTGGGACAACATCGAAAGCGATCGAGAAAATAAATCAACTCGTGAAAAAAAGCTTTCTGTTTTATTTCAACATTATTAACTGAAAATGAATCTTCACAATGTCAATAAACAAACCCTTAAACTTTTATTTTTTACATTGTTTGTGGTTCGCCTTAGATCACCTTTTTATTCAGTAATATACAATATTACATTATTTTAAAAATATTTTATTGATTGCAGAAAAAAACATTCATTCGTTAGTAAATGTAGCAAAAATCTGTTGTGAGTTGTATGTATCTAAAATACAAAGGAAAGGATTTTTTTTCTGTTTTTACATGTATCTTTTTTATTACCTATGAATGGGATGAATGGTGTATAATTTTTACGTATCTATTGGTCATGAATGAGTTTATTATTTGTTCTTAGAGTAACACAACGCTCTTCAAGTGTGGAATTTCCAGAATATTTTTACTAAATGAATAAGGAGGTGAGAGAAGACGTAGAAGAGCCAACTGCCGGTGACTCTGCAAGCAGATCCGCGAACTGGAACAATAAGAAGTTATATTGTTTCATTTATATTTAAAATCATAAGTACAAGCGTTTGAATTTGACCCTTATTATAACTTTTCTATAATAATAATAATTGGCCAATTTTACAGAGCGTAGCTTAGTGGCACTAGTCACCCAAGGGTGCTTTTATGTGTTCAAGCTTCTACTAAACAAAAATGTGTCTTAAGGGGGTTATTGCCAAAATTTGTCAGCTGATTTAAAAAAATGTTTCTTAAACTATATGGTCTTAGTGAAAGACTGACATTAATGAAAAAAATCACGCGTGTTTATTGATTTTCCATCCAAATTATAATGTTAAAATTCTGAAAGATTTAGGTTTTCTAACATTTTCTTTAAAAAACGCCCCTAGTTGTATGTGTATTTCATTACGTCTTTCTTTTAGTAATGTTATAAGGTTTATGTAGGTATCAAAATTGTTAAGATCAGTTTTGAATTCAATTGAAAGTTGACATTAAGATCACGAAAAAAGCTAATCAAAGATTTTTATTCTTTGTTAATCTATTAATACTTTTTTACAGTGTAAATACACAAACCATTAAAAAGATATCGTTCATTGCTTTAAGCTTAGCTTTCTGTTCAAGTCGTTCAGCTTTCTGAAACCTTGCCACTTACCAAACTGCCTTCATCTCGGGTGTCTGGCACACAGGAGGAGGAATAGTGGGCAAACTTTAAAAGGCCGCGGTGAGAAAGTGCACGGGGAAAGTCGATGAATAAAATTCCCGGTACATAAATTGCGCGGCCGTGGAGGCTCAGGGCCGTGAATAATTGAGAGGAGCTCTTCCCCGCGGGCCCGACAAAGGAGCAGATAAATAAATTACGCGGTATCGGACTGTGAAAAATGTATTGTTGATCTGAGGCCATGCAGGCGGAGGGGTGTGGTCTGTGAATACACAACTCTGCAACTATCGATGGATTTAGAAATTTCTGAAAATGTAAAATTAAAATTGAAAAATGACTGAAATTAAAATTGAAAAATGACTAGAATCTACAGAGGAGAAAAAGAGAAGGGAGTAATGAATGTCTAGGGGATGAAATAATTTTTCAAGGACAGAACAAGGTGGAGACACACACGCGGAGGTACTGGCCCCACCTAGTGTTATGACGGCTGGATACAAGCACAAGGACAAACTAAGTGATTTATTTTATGTGCATCCTTGAACCTAATTTTCTTTGTAATTCTTGATTGAAGGTATTTTATAATGAAATGGAAATTTGATTTTTCCTCGGGTCGCAAACGTCACACGTCTATGTAAGTAACTAGGGTCGTTAGTAACCATGAAGAAATCACTGCCTTTGGAAGAAAAAAAAAAAAAAAAAATCACTCACATCATAGCTTTGCCGTAACAACGTGCCATGATGACATAACAACATTTTTGACGTTTCGAAAAGAACAAAACTCACTAACGTAAATTAAATTAAAATAAATAAGCCTTACAATAAGCATTAGATGTGTACGTGGGATAAAATTACTTTCATATTTTTGTTGTGTATTTTTTTTATCTATTCTAGACTTCAAAATTGTTTATTGTACTCCATTTAATTTTTTTTAGGCAATCGTAGTTTTAAAATTTCATAATATTTTTTTAAATGTTTATCTAACATAAAGTTTAATTGGAAACAAAACGAGTTGAATTATAAACTGACTGTTAAAACTATTTTTTTATTTCAATGGAGTTAAAAGTATAGAACCGAACTAAACCTTGCTGCCGTAGTTAAAATAAGCCGTAGCTAAATTATGAGTATATTATATCTGGACGCACACTAATTAGCTTAATTTATAATATAGGCTTTGGTTTTTGAGCTTATGATATTAAACTATGAGCTTTATCAAAAACGCACAAATTTAAACAAGCTTAATTTAAATACATGCGGATTTTTGTCTTTGCTGGTTTTTGAATTTTTATAACTATGTTGTTATTCACATGTATAACTGTTTGTTTGTTTAATAATAAAAAATAAAAATAAAAGATTTATATATTTATTTACATATGTCTAAAGTTATTGATGGTTTTAAGCAACGTTAATTTTTTTGCAAAACTTACGGGTGAAAAATTAGGTCAATATGCTTCAAATTATTAAAATCTGTGACAAGCTGCAAAATAATGATAGCTATATTTTTGTTACACAAATAATAATATTTTTTATGATGATGATAATGATGTAGAATCCATCTTTCCGGGCTTGTAGACCATGTTCAATAATTGTAGGCTGCTTTATTCTTTTTTCTTTTTGGAAGGCTGCTACGTTTCGTCAGTGACATACGACTGACTTCTTCAGGGCTTGTACTTCGACTGTCGATCAGTCGAAGTCAATTATTAAACATGGTCTTCAAGCCCGGAAAGATGGATTCTACATCATTATCATCATCATCTGAAGCCGGCCATGAAAGCCTAAAAACACTTATAATATTTTTTATGTCAACGAATATAAAGATTAAGAGTTTTTAGTGAAATAAGTTAATCAAAATTATTAAACTAATATTGAAATTGATGCAAATTATTTATTATAATTTTTTTTTTATGAAAAATATGAAATATCTTTTTTGTTGATTGTAGAGGCATTAACTTTGTAATCGTTCATCATTAATGATAAAAGAAAAACACTTTGTTTTCGATTACGTGAGTATTTATTTTTATACCAAAACAAAGCTGTTTTTCTTTTATCATTAATGAAATATCTTATTCGTGAATCGGAGGGCCCTTGAGGTGTGACACACATAAAAACGGCGCTCTTTTATCATGAAAATGAAAATAAATAAAATATCCCCACATACGAGTATGTAAGAGTATGTTACAAGCAAGTTAATATACGAGTATATAAAGAAGGTAGTGAATTCGAAATTTTTTTTAGAAAAAACGAAATGTAAACGAATATATTGATCTGAAATAATAGTACAATTTATATTTGCTCGTTTCATAGTACCGAAAACTTGGTATTTAAGTTGGAAAATTGAAACAGTGAACCCGACGTACAATAAATAATTCACTATATGTATTGAAACTTTCTATGTACCGACTGTTTTTTTTTACAAATTACTCTTGGTTTCCGCAAAAACTATTTTCTTAGTTTCTTTATATAGAATCCCTTGGCGTTTTTTTTCCTTTCATTACTCGAAACGTGAACATTTGTTTTACCAAGGTCCAGTGAGTTGAGCCTTTGAAATTTCCAAATTAAAGAAAATTTCCTATGTAAAAGGTTTTCCTAATTCATGAATGTTTCGATTTAGAGAAGTTTCCAAACTTAATAGCAAGAAATTTTAAGTGTAATTTCAAACGAATTTGGCAAATTGACAAAAACGAATTTTGATACCACACGGCTAGGTTGCTGAGGAAAATGCAAACATAAATTTAGTTTTTGGTTGCTTTGGACCTTAGACACATATAATGCTTGCCCACCGAGAAAACAAATCCATTTTCAGATTTGTACTAAGACCACTATGAAATTCTTAAAATCCATAAAAAATTCCAGTCCTGAGGCATTCTCGAATTCAAGAAAATTTAGAATTCAGGGAAATTTCCAGATTTAGGCTCTCAGGAATAAAGTTTTTCCACAATGTTGCGGTCATTTGATCGATTTACCTACGCTCTCCGGGTGGAATTTGCCAATTTAAAGATATATTGTATTTACAGTGGAAACTATCGCCTTCAGACATATTGGACTCGGGCAGGTGGAGGGAACTGTGAGTCACATCGGAAACGTATTGTGTAAAAATACAGGCGGGCTTGTGCCGCCGAGTGGGTGGCCTATTTCTAAAACACTACCTTTCAACTTTAAAGTTAAAGGTTTGATTGATTTTTATTTAATTTCTTTCCTTTATCTATTTATTAAAAATAACAGACACGAAAACACGAAAAACAATTTTTCAAATAAAGTTGTTCTGAAACATCGTAAAGTTTGTGTATTTCCACAGTGAAAATTCATTTTTATGGGAAGGTTTAATTTACTTTAGGAATTTCCAAAATCAACAAATAGACTCAGCATGTCAATTGACTTAGGCAAAGTTGTTGCTTCACACATTTCAATAAATATTTAAAAATGAATTTTCACTCTGTAAGTTTACAAACTTTAGAAAAGTAAAAAAAGACAGTTTAAAAAATGAAGTATACATTTTGAAAAACTTTACCTTTTTATATTTGTTGACTGATAGACTTTCTATTCTATTTATCTTATCGATGCATTACTATTCTTTGTGAATATTAAGTTTATGGATACTTTGAGGTGGGATGAATGTGAGAAAAATATAAAAAACCGTATAGAGTACGCGGGCCTGGAAGCCAGTGAGTTATGTGAAAGATTTCGGACGATCTGAGGAAAAACACAAGTGCGCCCTCCCCCGTCTGATTTATCAAGGGAGAAACAACTCGATGGAGTTTCCAGAGAAATAGTTGTTCATAAATAATGCCCGGCAAGAATTGTTTGCTAAATCAAATATTGTCTCGCAAGGGGCCCGGCCAGTGCGAGAGGCGGCGACCCAATAGGAAAGAAGGAAAATGCTTTTCTATTGGGAAGAGAGGACCGCTTTATTGAGAGGGTTTTTTGAATTTCAAAGTTTTGTTTTTTTTTGTGGGAAAAAATAATTGTAAGTTAAGTGTTCAGTGTAAGTAAGAGGGTTGTAGAATTTCTTGGTACGCTATTTTATTTATTTATTTAAGTTTAAAAATGCCCTGTTTCAAAATTATCGCAGTTTGGTGTGAGTGATTTTTTAACGCAGGCTTTGAGTAACCAAAATAGTTGAGACATACACACTACAATATTAATGGCAATAAAAATTAATGAAGCTCGCACAAATGACGCGGTAAACAGATTGTGACGTTACTCAGCCTAGAACTTAAAGTCTGCCGTGTATAAAAAAATATACAACAGATATTATGATGGTTTATTTGATGAGTGTTGTTTTTGCGTGTTACACACCTCAAGAGCCCTCTGCTGCTTGTTCGTTGCTCCAGAAAGCGCCAACTCTCATGCAAGACCCAGTATCTGTTAGGTTCGATGGATCTATGATGACCGGTCTATGGATAAGGCAGATTATTTTTTCAACCCAGTTAAGATAATATAAGATAAATGAAACAGTGTGGAGCTCAGCAAACAATGGAGCACCTGCGGTGTTGTCCTTCCTGTCCGACAAGCTGCTCCATGGATGATCTCTTTGCGGGAAACCAAAGAGCTGTAGACATTGCTCGTTACTGGGCCAATACGGTGTGAAGCTGACACGAAGAAGAAGAAGAATGAAACATTCATGGTACTCCGCCGGGAATGGAGCCCATTACCTTCCAATCACGAGTCCGAAGTGTTAACTACTAGACTACAAACCGGTTAAATACCTTTATGTAAGATCTGAAAATTTCATAAAGAAAGTAAACTTATGATTTACGTACCGTCGCGTCGTATTGTAAATGTACAAAAACTTATCGATAGAGAGAATAACTAACTCCACAAAAAAACTTCATAAATCTTGTAAGCTGCAAAAAACGTCACAATATATTTTTCTTTCCATACATAATATTGTGTCGATACAGTCGTCGGTTTTCTTTTCCATCAGAAATTCTTATTTGTGACATTCATCCCCACTCCGTGATATATCGCTTCCTATTTTTCCTGAGCGCTTCTCGAAATAAGGACATCACGCCATAATAGGGCGCATCACTGTGAATGTGTTTCTCATCGCCCTGCGATACGCTCTTCCATGCAAGCTACACTGGGATGACAATCCTTTACTATGGCAGTTCTCAAGGGTGGAAGTCTTTTAAAAATGGTAAGGCAGCTCTGCAATAGCATTGCTCTAAGATGGTAGACCTTTTCAATAACAGTCATCTACGATAGTAGTCCTTTTCAATAGCAGCCCTCTACGATAGTAATCATTTTCAATAGTAGTCCTAAACAATGGCAGTCCTCTACTATAGTAGTCCTTTTCAGTAGCAGCCCTTTACGATAGTAATAATTTTCAATAGTTGTCCTATTCAATGACAGTTCTCTACGATAGCAGTCTTTTTCATTAGCAGCCCTCTACGATAGAAATTATTTTCAATAGCAGTTCTTTACGATAAAAGTCATTTTCAAAAGCAGCCTTCTATGATGGTAGTCCTTTTAAATAGCAGCCCTCTACAATAGTAGCCCATTTCAGTAGCAGCCCTCTCCAATAGTATTTTTCTACGATTGTATACCCCTGTGATGGCAGTTTTCTGGTAATAATCTCTTCGAGCTTTCAGTCCCTAAGATACTGCGGTCTACAATTGCAACCCTCAACGATGAAATCACTAAAATACACCCAGCTACAATGAAAATGATCTACAAAGCATTATTATATGATGTTAGCCATCTATCAAGGCGTTTTTTTTACGATACAGACATCTATAAAAAAACTGTCTTTAATAAAATGTACCTTTCTCTTTCTCTTCCACTACGATAAAAGCTCTAAATGATGTCAGACTTTTACAAAATTAGACCTCTATAGTGGCAATATTTTATTATGGTAGTAATCAACCATTACAGTCCTCTACGATTAAAGCCCTATACGAAATAATGTCAATACAATATAAGTCTTGTACGATATCTTTCTTAAGAGTTTTTCTACCATCCAGCTCATTTAAATTTAAACTTAATGAAAGTCCTGAAAAAAACCGACATCTACAAAACAGTACTGTTTGATACTATTTTCTAAGAAACAGTCCTTTAAAAAGCAGTCGTATTTGTTGCTGTTTTTATCACGGACAATTATGTTTAAAAAACGTATCTACAATTTAAATCAAATATGACAGTCATCTACAATGGCATAAAAGTAGTTCTCCACATTATCTTTTATTTTAGGTTTCATGAGGATGATTTATTTGGTGAGCGCTGTTTTGTGTGAATCACATCTTAAAAGCCCAATGTATAATATATAGAAACTATCCTCTACAATAGCAATGCTCATGGTTGACAGTCTTGCACAATGACAGTATTCCACGATTCAACTCTTCATGATAACATACCTATGATGTAGCTCTTCAAAATAAGAGTCAATAATATAATACAACCGTCTACGATAGCAGTTCTCTACAATTTACATCTACGCCGTAGCACTGAGGTGCACGCTACTCCGCGCAAGTGACAATCTTAATGCACTTATAGGCTACGATCGTGAAAGCGCAACACTGGGCGATGTAACTGAGTATGAAGTGTAAGTGTCAATGTGAGAGAGGCGCACTGAATATACTCGTGCTTACATGAGATCATAAAGGAATGTAAGATATATTAACTCAGTTACGAAGTGTGCTTTACAAACAGTATATATGTAATGGAAATCTCAGAAATACTTCAAAAAGCAATTCAATTTTATCTCAGTTGCATTGATTTCAATCTATTTTTAATTGTGTTTTTATATTCAGCTACTTACTTCTGATTTCTGCTTACTATTTATACATTCATAAACTGTATTTTCTCTTGTTTTTTTTATCTCATCTCTCTATTTTTTTAAAGTATTAATACCTACTTATGTAATCATTATTTTGTTTTATGTTACTTTTTTATCCCGGATAGTTTTCAATTGTAGTTCTGATATATTTGTTGTTTCATTTTATACTTTTTACTTACTCTTGTATTTATAACACTATTTTTAGTATGTATTGTAAAAGGCACTAAGTGTCGTGAATTTATAAATAAATAAATAAATAAATAAATTTCTTCTTTATAAGGGATTTCTAAGGGATCACTGAGAATTTGCTTTTGGAGTCTTTTAGCAATAAAATGAATTGAAATAACACAAAAGTGCATACAGTAGTTACAAAACCTATAAGACAAGTGATCCAATTGATTACCAAAATCAGAGTAATCCTTGATGTAACCAAAGGAAATTCTGGGGGCTGTGGAAGATGGTGAAACCTGGAGAGTAAGGTTCAATAAGGAGTTGCAAATTATCTATAAGGCTCCTAGGCTGTGTATGTGCTGGATTAAAAAAGCTTAGGTAGGCTGAAAATGTGCAGAGAGTTGTATTTTCACGAGTACTTAAAAGGATTTTTGAGAGCTTAATTCCCAAAAAATATTATTCAGAAATACTTCTGATAAGTGATGTGAAAGCTGACAAAGTGTTGTTTTAAATGACTTTGACCAGTGAGTGTCCTGAAGAAATGCCTTTCCTCAAAGAGCCTTGGCTAAATTAATTTTTAAGTGACGGTCGTTTGACATATTAACAAATAATAATAATAAAACTTAGAGGTTAATTACACTTTTCAAACATTAGACCAATCTTATGGAGAACTGACATTACTCCCGGCGCGGCGTTTCGTTGATGACGTAGCCAGCGTCTTCAGGAGCTTTGTTTCTTTAGTATACAGATGTGAGTGGATCGCGCACCTGTTGGCCATCTCTCAGGGAAGTGCTCTCCCTCCTGGAGTAACTGAGAGTACCAGAGGAATGTCACTCACCGAAGAGACTGGCTTCCCTGGTGTCCAGCAGATGGGAATCTGGAGCGCGCACTGTGGCCACGCACCTGATGGCCATCTCTCCCTAAGGGAAGTGCTCTCCCTCCTGGAGTAGCTGAGAGTACCAGAGGAATGTCACTCACCGAAGAGCCTGGCTTCCCTGGTGTCCAGCAGATGGGGATCTGGAGCGCGCACTGTGGCCACGCACCTGATGGCCATCTCTCCCTGGGGGAAGTGCTCTCCCTCCAGCTGCAGCAGCAGGCCGGCCACGGCGCCGCGGTCAGGCCCGCCCTCTGTCTCGAACCAAGCGCGGACCTGGACAAGCCATCATCAACATTATGTTATAAATGGAAGAGATAATCATAGTCCTAGCATACACAAGGATGATTCATCTGGTGGGACAACGGTAACAACCCTCAGAAATGAGCCTAAAAACGAAGACGAAGAAGCTTTTGTGTGAATCAGAAAATTCCCCAAATTCTCTGGGACTGATAAAGCACACAATTCTCAAGAAAGACGCAGTTGATGTGAGGCTAGATAGTTCTGATTGATCCGTCTTTTTTTAAGGTAGATAATTTTTTTAACGCACCAGAGAACATACTTTGGATTATTTTTTCTTCCAAACTTCCGATTACAAGTCCCTAGTGTTAACTACTACACTACGGAACGTTCTAGAAAATCCCTGTTTCAAATTTTTGGTAAATGGGTTGTGTAAAAATTGCAATAGTTTGATGAAATTAAGTAAACTTTGAAAATTGATCGTTTTAATCTCATCATCGATTCTACTTAATTATAAAATATGTAATATAATATTAGAATGATTTATTTGATGAGCGCTGTTTTTGTGTAAATCACACCTCAAGAGCCTTCTGTTCTATCACAATACTTCTCTACTCTACTTCTATCACTATAAACAATAAGATGACCTTCTTTGCTTCTATTCTCTCAAGCATCGACCCTCAAGAAGAAGACCTAAGTGTTTATTTATTGCGCAGCTTTGGAGTCTGTTGCCCGAGTATAAGACTTTGCAAAAATTCATCACCATTGCGTAAATCGAAAAAATGTATGAAAACTAAATCACTCTCTAGGAGTGTCGTCTTATATTCCATAAAATTTCGATTTACTCAATCAAGGGGAGATTTACACGCGATACTGTTCACTTGTTCTGGGTCCTGGAGCTACAATAACTCATGGTACAGGATCTAAGTATAAGAAAATATTACCAGAACATCCTAAGGGTCTTAAAATTCAGAATTTTCAAAACCACGATTATTTCCCCGCATATTTTTTTAGGAAGAATAAAAAACCCAAAGGTTTTATATTTGTACTTCATTTTAATATGTTCTTTTCAATTTGAAATTTCTGATTTTTGTAAGTTTTTGGTAATACAGGACAAATTTGGATTACAAATCAATCAAGCTCATTTAGATCCTTCTTCTTCTTTGTGGCGGATTCCCGCATTCAGCAGGGGCGCCAGTGTCAAGTTGTTTCATTTAGATTCCTAATAAGTCAATTTGTCGTGTTTCGAATGAATAATTTGTCGTACAGGAAAATCTGTAAAAATGTGATTAAAAGTAGGTACTATTCTGATACTTATAGTTTACTGTTTAACGTAGGTAGTTATAAAAATATAAGTTGAATTATGTTGTGAATGCTATTTTTGAATGAATTATATCTTTTTATAACAATAAATTCAAACAAAAATATGAGACCTTGGTATAAAATAAAAAAAATCCTTCAGCATATTGTAACGAAAATATCATTAGGTATAGATGGTCCGCTTAAAAAGGGAAAAACGCCCAGAAAAAATGGTTATAAATTTATTCAAATTTTATTTATTTTGTTTAAATTAACTCCGGACGGCGTGAAGTATTTTTTTGCCGTTGCAAGGGATGGTGAATCCTTTTTCTGTGTCAGCGAATTTCGTTTTCAACAACAAAAATCTCAACAGAAATAATATATTAAACTATGTTTTCTCTTAAAAATGCTCTCTCTGTGTTGGTTAGTTATTTTTGTGCTGGAAGTAAAACTGTAATGAATGGATTCAAAATGAATTAAAAGTGAAGACTTTTTTTATGTAAACTTGAATAAAATAAATAAATTATGTGATGTGTAGATACTTACAATTCAAAAACCAAACCTAAAATGAACATAAACCCATTAACTTTTGCCGTCCTTCCCTGCAATAGGGGTGACATTGTCAAAGTGCCTCATACCAACCTATAAGTGAAGGAATTCCTATCATTATTAAGGTCACATTTCCGCATTACGGCTCCCTTTAATTCTTGCACTAAGTACCGAGAAACAATACATTATCCCCTTTAATGTACCCAGTACTGTAATATATTTCTCCCAGTGACATCTTAAGTTGCAAGACCCCTTCCGGATGACACAATATTAGGCCAGAAGGTCCGCGTCTTGTCAGGCCTAATCCGCGGACCACATTAAGGGTCCTCTACTACGCGCGATGCGCATCTTCATTCCATTCTAGGGCTGTTAAGTGCTTAACGACGAAGCCTTCTTGAGAAATGTCACTGTATATTGTACAACACAAGTAAGTCTCGATTTTTGTACTGACTTTGACTAAGTCCGTATGAATCTGTGGGTACTTGTAAGTGTAACTCTGGAAGATCGTTTTGCATATTTACTTTACAATAAAAATGAAATGCTATTCGTTGGTATCCGCATCACTCGACAAGTCTCATCACGGCAGAAGCGATTAGTCTGTTTTTCATCTTAAATTCTAACGCAAACGCAACGCTACGCAACTAAGCTACACATATAGTGTAACTTCTTGCCGCGTTATCCCCGAAGTGGTCGCATGTGGCGAGTTGAAACTATTTATTTTTACAGGTAAGGGGGCCGGCCTTACGCCAACCACTTCAGTTGAAGTGGGAGTTTCCCAGCTCCCGAGGGGGCTGGTACTCATTTCTTGTGAAGGCTGAGTAAACCTGGCCGGTATTTTTATTATGGGGTTTGAAATAAACACCGAAATGGGAAATCATTTCTGACACCCTCCTCGGTGGGATTCGAACCCGAGCTCACGGGGTAGAAGGCAAGCACTCTACCAACTGAGCTATCGACCGGACATCAAAAATATTGTCTAAAATCAATAATATTGTCATTTAAGGCTTATATTGAATGCAAACCCACAGACAGACGCGTGTGATTTCGCGCTTCGACATGTTGTATGTTTACTCACATAAAAAATCAAAACTCACATGATAAACAGCAACTGAGTCTTGCTTGAGAATTGGCGCTTTCTATGGCGACGACCAAGTTCGCAGAGGGCTCTTGAGGTGTCTATAATATAATCTTTAATCTGAGTTGCAAAGATATATTACATTCAAGATTCATATTACATGCATTCCTAAAAGCAAACTCGTATAAGTTCGCGTTTACACATGCCGCATGTGAACTTACAATTTTTTTTTTTTTAAGAAAGCCTATGTGGGAGACTCCCTAGATTCGAGAGACTTTAAGGGTCTATGACACTTGTTATAGTGCCGCAGAGGTGTTGGTGATGTGGCAGTTGTCCATGTCCGGTTGCAGGGTCGTTAGCTGCGCAGTGCTGTGGTGTGTGTGGCGTTGCTTTGTTTTGAGACACTGAGAGGAAATAGCGATTGATATTGGATTTGAAAAGGGCGAGGTTAAATTGGGATGGAAACACAGATACCGGTAACAAACCAAAAAAAAACTTCAGATGAAACTCCTGCAACTGCCCTGCAACTCCTTCTGCCCTTCCCTGAAACTAGGATGGTATTGGCAAAAGTGAAGCTTGAAAGTAAAAAAGTGGAGTTTTTTGCAGTATGGGAGTCAGCCTCATACCAACCTATTAGTCAAGGAACAAAAAAATATACAGAGATGTGAAATAGGGGTTGACTGCCAAATAAACATATGAAAATAATATTGGCATTTAACAAAAATTGTGATTGGAGGAATAGGATTCCTGGGGATCCGCTCACCTGTTGGTTGTTGACCAGCCAGCTGATCTGTGCCGGGGGGTGCGACAATCCGGCCGAGCAGTTGAGCGCCAAGATGTCGCCCTCCCGGTAGGCGCGCGGGTAGATGTCCCCGCTGATGACGGGGCCTTCTGAGGGTAGCGCTGGGGACACGACAAACATATGTTAAAATTGAATGAGTTTATACCTGTGTATATGTGTGTCTAGACGGAAGTATTTGGATGGATGTACCCACTCGTATTTGCGCGAACCTTCCGCTCAAGACGATTCTGGCATGGTCTGGTATATGCTAGAATAGCCTTTAGTCACCTATAAGTACGAATTGCAGTGTTTTGAAGGGGATCAGTACCCGATTAGTACCCGGGCCGTTAAGTGAGATGTACAAAAATTTGAACTGTGAACCAAATGTGAGCAAATTTCTAAAATAAATTTAATCGAAGTTGTATCAAATGGAACACAAGTAAATCGTAACAATTTCAACCTCAATTAATTGGTTTGCAATAGACACCTAATTATGTATCTATATCCTACTCTGCAAAAATATTTTAACATTTAAAATTCATATAAAATGATTGCTAGCAAAACATGTAAGTTCGCGCGTACAAAATGCTGCATGCGTATTGTGTACTTACGAAATGAAAACCCGTATCTAAAGTGTACATCAAAGCTTAGATTTAGGCCGCTCATCTTTGAAACAGGAGTGACATAGGAAAAGAAAACAATTTTTACATTATTGGTGGTCAGCCTCATACCAACTTTCAAGCCAAGGGCCTAAGGCATATAGTCTTTAATCTTTAATATGAATTGCAAAGATATATGAACCATTTTGGATTCATATTAAAACAGATACGTATAAGTTGGGGTTTACATATTATGCCGCGTGTGTTCTTTCAAAATAAAAACCATGATAAGTTAAATAACTAACAATGAATGTAATCACAAACATCGTGTATTTTAATTCCACTATTAATTCCAAGTCGTTACGAGAGCCATAACTAATAATCACCCACAGTGATGTGTTGAGACACATCGGCACACTGACGGATCTGTAGGCTGTGCGGGGTAACGACCCTCCCAGCCATTGCTATAATTGCAATATCTCAGATTGTCTGCGCGGAATTTGCATATATTCGAGATTTAATAAATAAGGCGTCTCGTGCGCGGTGCTAGTTAGTAGTGGCATTCACGAAAGCGCCCTGAATAATACAGCCATTTGCTACACCAGATAACTCAGCCTTGCCATGGGTTACACTTCGTAGGAGATTCACTTTTTTGTACAAATCCTGTACGAATTTTTTTTAAGATGTTAAATAATCTGGAGGTCCATGCCTCTCTTGAACTGTCGCAGAGGTGCGGTTGTTGGTGAGGTGGCGATTGATGTCGCAGTTTCAACGGGTGTCGGTAGATCTTACCGTATATATTTGTCGATACAGATGTTTATGGATTTGAATGAATTAAGAAGATAGATTAAGTAGGGCTCTGCTATGACTTTTCGGCCTTCAAACTCCTACAATCAATCGGTATTAATATGTTTTTCTTCAACAAAACACTGCTTAAAAATTTGAAATTAAGCTAACATCACATTGAACAATCAAAAGTGACGTTTGACAATGTCGTGACGTTATTTTCGATTATCAACAAGTTCATTTAACGCAATATAATACAGCATGGCAACGTGTTACCAGCTGATTGCTCTATTTTACAAAAAGTATCAGCTGTTCACACTCCGCCATGTTTTATACAGTAAGATCTACTGATGCCCGTTAAGTCTGCAGACCCTGGTTTTTTGCAACAGAGGTGTTAGCTGCGTAGCGTTGTGTTGCCTTTGTTTTGAGACACTGAAAAGAATTGGCGATTGATATTGGTTTTGAATAGGACAGGATTGAATTGGGATAGTAACACATATACCAGTAGCTCATTCCATAAACGGGCAGTTTGACAACGAATGAGTCGTGACAACACCAAGTAATCATGGTTTTGATATCGACAGCGAAGAGAACCTTGTCCTATTCAAAACCAATATCAATCGCCATATATTTTTAGTGTCTCAAAACAAAGACAACGCAACCCAACACGCAACACAACACACGACAGCACTGCGCAGCTAACGGCCCTGCAACCAGATCAGAACATCTACTACCACATTACCAAAACCTCTGCGGCACTGTAACAAATGTCATAGGCCCGTAGAGTCACTTCAATCTAGGGAGTCTCCCGCACAGGGTTCCTTAAAAAAAGATAAATCTTAGCCTTTTTAAGAGTACCCCTTGTTGTGACTAAAGAGAAGAAATAAGTGAGGTATTTTCATCAGAACAGGTGCCGTGATAAATATTATAATTATTTATTTGATGAGCTGAAAGGGTGCCTCCTGATGTATGAATTTGTATATATGACAAATTATTGTAATTTTAGTTTAAATTTAATCTAGATGTGCGAAGTCAAAACGTGTAAGTTCGCAAGTGTATCAGCTTCTTCTTTTTGCTGCGGGGTCAGCTGGTATCAACCACGGAGCACATTACCTGACCAGTGCGGTAACTTAGAATGTTCATGCCGCTGCCTAGACGTTGCTACCCGCCCCCACGGCTATTAGCGCTACAGATATTGAATAAGGAAGGAAGGCATTTACTGAAAATGTGCTCTGTAATGTTATTATTACAATAAGGTGATTGGATCAAAAATTTGTAATATTTGAGTCTAAGTTCATTTTACGTAACTGAATTTGACTGAATTTTGAAGGCTATTTCTATAATGATTTAAAATTAATTGCTTTTTAGAAAGATATTTCTAAACTACACCTTAAAAACACACTGCGAACTTGCTCATCAAAAGCTGATGCTAATTTTGCAAGCAATATCAAATGAGTTAACTTAATTTGTCTTGCAGTAAAAGACGATACCTTGTCTTCTCTTTGGACAAGGCATTAACTACAAAGAAACGAAACTAATGTCAGTTATCTTTGGTAAAGAGAAAACACGGTTTTGGCGGGCAGCAGATCGGATGACTCTGTTATGAAAAGGAACAGGAATAAGGACAGTTCAAGACCTGTTTCAAGCTGCAAAAGATAGGCAAACAGATACTTGGGGGAGCTTGGCACTACAAGAAGAATAAGATAGTATTGTTACGATTTTTTTTGAGATCTTTTCATCAAACTGCATTTTATTATTTTTTCAAAATTTATTTTACACAATGTACTGATTTCTAGCTCGTACTTATCGACTTCATGGCTCAATGTTTCAATCGACTCTGGCCTGCGCACAATTGCGACTCACATTATAAAGGTACAAAAGGGACCATTCTTGCTTGTTCTAGATTATTCTATATTGGATTTTACCAGACCAGTCTACTAGCATCTATTTAATCATTATACCAGAGGCGGACACACACAGACAAGCAAACCCCACGAATTCTAACGTTCGTAACAGTATGTATGTTAACTTACAGACCACGTCCATCCTGCCCTCTCCATGCACGGACGTGAATGAGGGCGCCTCTGCCGACACCTCGCAGCGGTAGACTCCGCTGGCGGCGGGGCGCGCACCACGCAGCCAGACCACGCGCGCGTCAGAGCGCTGCTGCTGTGGAATCAAGGGCAACAGATGCTGTGAAAATGTGGACTTCAGAATAAACAGTACACAACATTTGAGCAAGTAAAATCATTTTTTTCCACAGGCAAGGGGAGCAGATCTAGTTCAAGGGTATTTAAGGCATTTTCTGAAAGTTTGGTCTTAAATTTGAAGCAATTTAGCTGAGCAAAGCAAATAACTTTTAACTTACATTTTACAACTTACATACACACCGCATTGGGAATTCCTTGTGGTCCTTGTACCGTGGTCCAGCATAATTAGAGTATTGTTGTTGGTTACTCACATCAACTCTCGCTAACTCCAGTCTGTAGGTGTGCTGTTTGGGAGACACCTTTTGCACATAGCGGTAGAACTCCTCGTGGTCCTATTACCAGAGCACAGAGTACAGACTGTCCTGGTTCAGGATAAATGGAGTATTGTTTTTGGTTACTCACATCGACTCTCGCCCCCTCAAGTCTGTAGGTGTGCTGTCTGGGAGACGCCTTGGGCACGTAGCGGTAGAACTCCTCGTGGTCCTTGTACCAGGACACAGAGTACAGACTGTCCTGGTCCAGCCGGAACTGGCAGCGGAGCTCAGCAGGTTGGTCCTGGAGGACGTACTTGGGAACCACCACGCTCTCCATCGTGAGACAGGAAGCGCCTGGAACAACAAAAATAACAGCCATTACACTCTAGACGCATTCTGACACAATTCTGTCTAAGATTTTTTCTATGCACCGAATCGATAGTGTATGGAGATAAATAAAAGCTTTCACGCAGTTTGTACGGTAATCCATAGACAATCCGAACAGAATGAGTTGTGTCTGAATGAATGACAGATTGGTTGGTATGAGGCTGTCAACCCATGTCGTAAATAAATGGTTCAATTTTCCCCCTGTTTTAGGAAAGGTTGGCAAAAGTTGCAGGGTTTGTGTTCATTTGAGGTTTGGGCTGTAATCTGTTACATGCAGCAATTGTAAGTGCGAACTTACACGTGTCTGTTTGTGCGCATGCATTTCATATGTTTTTAAAATGTTAATATATCTTTGCAATTTAGATTAAAGATTATTAAAGGGCCATAGTATTTTTTTTCCTTCGGACGTAACACTAAACTGCATAGTGCATACTTGGTTTAAAAAATGAAATATTTTGGTACCAAGTGCCTTATTTAAATCACTCATTCAATACTTTACTAATAAGTTACAATTTATTTATGATTTACTTTTATCATAATCACTACTTAAACCATAAAAATAATTTATAACAAATATTGCAAGATTACCGTAATGTATGTTTTAATCTCAAGACGTATTTTATCGTAAGAAATATCGAGCGTGCTTCTGGAAAACGTGTAAAAATATTCCATCTACACGTAAGGGTGTATAATCAGAGCATTAGGGGCTAGTGATGTGAAAGCAAAAGCCTTGAGTAATTAACAAAAATCACCTTCAAATGTTCAGGGGCTGCACGCCACCCCCTCCCTAACGCATAAATGAGGGGGCGTACCATGTCAGAGCTAAAAAAATTGATAAGAGATTCCACTTCAAAGAAATCCAGTAATTTTGTTTAGTTTGAGATTTCTGACTTCATTTTTGCGTGTGTTTTAAGACGTTTTAATTTTTTTGATATGTAGTCTTCTTCTTAATCTTATTCTTCACTGCTGAGGGCTGTGGGCCTTACGGAAGTTTTCACTCTTTTCCAGTGCTCTCTTGATTGCTCTGCCCGAAGCGTTCTCACCACCAAAGTGCTTGCAGCTGTCTTCACTTGATCAGTCCATCGTGGGTGAGATCTTCCTCTTCCTCTCGTCCCCTCCAAGCTACCGACCACAACTAGTTATTCTAGGCTATCCTAGTTACCACGGACGTGTACGAAGAACTGAAGAACAAGAGGGCTTTTATGTGTTACAGCGTCTGTTAAAAAAATGTATCTCAGGTAACCTCCTGAAACTGATAAATTGGTGTATGTTCTCAATTATAGAAGCAGACTATACCAGTAGGGTAGACTGGCCGAAGCCCTGTATCTGTAGCCTGTTCTGTTTTGCGGAAACGTCAACTGAACTCCTGTGATGTTAAAAGCTGAGATTATTAGACACATTTCAGATACAAAATATTCTGCCCGGATTGTCTACAGATCAGCTGTGTTATTTCCATACACTGGTCGGATAGAAAAAAAAACATACGTAAACCGGACAGAATGATGGTAAAATGCGTCTAGTAATGTCTATTACGTTCCTTAATACCACAAAAAAACTTATGATTTAATTTCATGCTACATCGTAAGAACGTAGAACCTTCGCAAACCTGAGAGACATTAGGAACACTATGTTTTGAAGGTCAGGAAGCAATAGATCGATTAATTGTGATAGACCACGTGATCGCGATCACAGGCCTCTTTATTGTAGAACTTTTGAAACTACCTTCCTAAAAATTAAAGAGAAAAAATGTCTTTATACGGTTTTATTCGGTTCGCGAGCCTGTTCTAGCTAGCAGCTCTGTCCCGATTTATGTTTGCCTGTGTGCATACATTATGTATATCTGATGTTTAGTTATTTACGTGCATTAATATTAACAACTGTATTCGGTGTGGAGGCACTAACACACCTTCATCCTCATCGTACGCAGCTCACGTTGTTTTCTCTTTAAATGGCCATTTATAGGTGACATTTTTGTATGAAACTACGGTGGCTGTATGCCAAAATTAATGTGTGAGTCATCATCGTCATGAGCTCGACAGTCCTGAGTAGGCCTTGACTGAATCCAGAATTCTCTTTCATTCTCGTCAATCATCGCCTTTTCTCTCCAGCTTCGCATGTCTGCCTTGGCATCTGTGTTAACACCGTCCATCCATCGAATTTTTAGCTTTTCAGCTACTGCAGGCGCCCTACTTTGATGAAACTAATCACATTGGGCTGAGTAAAATATTATGTGGATAAAATAGTACATTAAAGCCAATTTATTTGAAAACATTTGAACGTAGACTCGCAAATGAAAGGGTAAAGGTAAAATTTTTGTTGAAAGAGCATGTGAAAGTTTAGGACTAAAAAACTTAAGTGTTTTTTTTATTCATCGTCAGATAGGTACTTACTCCTCAGTCAACTCCGAACAATCCCTTTTGATGAATAAATCTATAATCTAAGTTGCGAAGATATATTGGCATTTTAGGCTCATATTAAATGCATGCTGTTAAGCAGGCGCATGTAAGTTCGGGCTTTTTAAATGCTGCATGAGTACATACAAAATAAACCAAACCTCACATGAACATAAACTTTGCAACTCCTGCTGCTTTTCCCTAAAACCGGGGTGGCATTGGCAAAAGTGAACCAAATTTTTACAGCATGGGGGGTCACCCTCATACCAACCTTTCGGAAAGTCAAATAAAATTCGCTCCATTTCCACAGACGGTAGTTACACGCCTATGTGTCTATTGACACATCTATGTGACTACAGTCCGTCACAACCAATAACAAAGTTAATAACCAATAACAAAAGACTCTTGATAATGACCTAAATATTGATGGTCGAAAGTGCTCGAGATATAAAATATTAAAAAAACAATATAAAATATTGTTGTGAAAATTAAACTACGTTTAAGAAAAAATAATTTTATTTTAAATAAAATGAATTTTCACTGTGTGAATACACAAACCCTACAAAAATTGTCCATGGAATTCATGGAGTCCATCACACTATTCACATGGGTATTATTAACACGCTGAAAAGTGGCATGCGAAATTGACACGCGACACCCGACCATGACGTGCGTGCTCTGTATGAATGGAATATGAAGTAATGTGCATTTCCCGGCGCCGTTATGAATGTAGCTTTGAAAGTCCAATGAAGGTGCAGCGAGTGTGAATGCTGGGAATGTTATATTTTGTAATTTGTAAACAAAATATGAAGCCATTTAGGATTCAAGAATGCAAAAGACAGGAATGAAATGGTATATCAGAATGAGAATCTACAAGTAAAGGAAAAAAAATCTTTAAAAAATGAGGAAAGCTATTAGCTAAGTTGTAAAATCTTACCACTCTATTTAAGAGTCATGGGCACGCCTCTGACTTAGAGGTTCTTATTTCGTCGCAAAGTTGCTTTTAACTTCACGGGAATGCCTTCCGTCACTTGTACCTTAACATGACATGTTGGCATCTTGGACCGGTCCGTAGTCCGTAGTGGCAACACTTCGGACTCCTAAATGGAAGGTTGTGGATTCGGATCCCGGCGGAGCACAAAAAATGTACCATTTATATTTCGAATGTGCTCTTCGCTGAGTTGAAAAATTCATAAAACCTTTACCAAAGACCGGTCACTGAAAGGTCCATTCAACCTTACAACAACTGGGTCTTGCTTGAGAATTGGCGCTTTCTACAGCGACGACCAAGCTCGCAGAGGGCTCTTGAGGTGTGATACACACAAAAACAGCGCTCACCAAATAAATCATCGTAATATTATTTATTATTATGAATAACTTTGTACGAGCATCCATGTTTTCTAGATCTTTATGACACATACACACGGGTATGAGGAGGGCTTGAGCATTTTATAAAAAATCATAGGGTAGAGCAAAAGCAAACACTCCATATACCAACAAAAATAAATAAATTATGGGAAGATTTCTTTGATGAGCACTGTTTTGTAAAAATTACACATCAAGAGCACTCTGTGAGCTTTCGGATGTTTGTAATGTTTATAGTACCGACTTTATACATGACTATTTTTACCACTAGTATAAAAAAAGGAATACGCTCACATGACACGGGGAATAAAAAAATAAAAGGAAGAAACTCTCAAATTTTGGTATGGAATATGTTACAGCACCTCCAGTGAGCGTAAATGACAACTTTCATACATTTTTCCTCTACGCGACATGTGAATGTTAATCAGCATGTCTTTTACTTGGGGTAGGTGCTTATTTAAATTTTAAGCATATAAAAGCTTAAACTAGATTGATGTCAAAAGTCTTTAAATACTTTTTGTTTTAGTTTTCACTGAAGATTTTCGTCTACAGCTTTAGTAAATTGTAAAGTTTTAAGCCGAATAAGAAATATCCCAGCAACGCAGCTTTCGTAGCAAAGCCAACATAGTAATCCTTACATTGCAATAAATATATGCAGATAACTGTAACTTTAAAGTTAATACTACCTACTTAAGTTTCGGAAATTGTTTGGGTAACTTTAAACTGAACAAGTGGCTGCATAAGAATTAAATGTGTATTTCTTTAAATTCTGTTTAATTCACTAAATTTTTACTGAAATTACACGCTAGAAGCTGGCAGTTTTAAAAATAGTTTAGGTAACTTTAAGGTGGACAAGAAAACTGGCTTTATAAATAATAATATGTGTGTGTTTCTTTTAATTCAGTTGAAAGCTGCCGAGTATAATTTATGAAAATTAGATGCTGTTGGAGTTTGCAGTTATAACAATAGTTTGGTGGTATAATATAAATCCCGTTCATGGTAAATATTGGTTTTTCTGTATTAAGATGATTTTTTAAACTATCAATTAAACTGTAAGCGATAAGGGCATGTTGTTTAAGTTTTGGTTGTTGTTGAACTATTATTTAAACTTCATTGATGATGATGAGTTGATAATTTCTTTAGAGCATCGTTTGGTAATGTAGTCACTTCAAGGGCGCCCTTCTCTTTGAAAATTCGTCACTCAAAAAATAGTTTGGTGACATGAAATATAGTTTTTGTAAAATACTCTCGGAATGGTTTCTGTGTGTCGACCGGATAACAAGCAATTTCTTCGCCATTTTTCTTCACTCTCTCTTTTAATTTCTTAATTAATCCTGTGAAAATCAATGTTCAGATTAAACATAAAAATAAAAAATGGCTCTGTTTATGCGTCAGTATGTCTTAATTACATGTGGACTGTATAGCTGAATGGCGATGTGAAACACGCTGGGTAGTACAAGTTTAATATAAACGACAAAATCATGAGGATCGTGCATTTGAGTTTTTCCTCAAACTATTGTTAAAACCTTTACCTTGAAATGTTAACGGAGTGGGTATATATTATCAAATGAATAATCCAAAATAAAAAATTATAAATGAAATTTTCATTTAAACGAAAAGCAAATTTCGTAAAGTCAAGCACACAAACCAAGCTTTAATATACGATGTTCAATGGAATGGAAAGTCCACACGCAAAAAACAGAAAGCAAGAAAGACTGTAAAATATTTTAATGAAAGAAAAAAAAACGCATAAAAAGCCAATTAAATCGATAATGGCGGCATCGGAGTAAGGTAAGGTTGTAAATTTTCGGCGGGTATTCCCCCCATTTTCGCCCCTCTTTTCTTCCCCTCCCCTTCCTCACAGGTCGCCATTATGTTAATTAAGGCCTCTGACCCCTCCCCCCCTTTTCTACGAGTATAAAGACGATATCAGACGCACCAATTGAATGCATGTTTGTTCAAGTGAATGTTCATTTACCTTTTCACGTAATTATCACACGGCACAAATAGGAAGACTCATTTTTAAAAATCTGACAGAAAAAGCATTTATAATTATAATTAAAGTTGCGCCTTCAAGCTCCTTGACTAATGGGTTAGTATGAGGCTGACCCCCATGCTGAAAAAGCTGGTTCAATTTTGTCAATGCAACCCCAGTCAGGAAAAGACATCAGATGTTGCAAGGTTTTTGTTCATGTGAGGTTTTTTAAGAACACATTTAGTGTGTGTAACCGAAAACTTACATGTATGCTTGTGAGCGTGTATTCAATAATTAAGCCTTAAATGTTAATATATTTCTGCTACTTAGATTATAGATTACAGACTCTACAAGTCATGAGAACTTAGTACAAACAATTGCTTATTAAGGATTGAAAGAGCTTTGAGAAGCTGTGGAAAATGCACTATGGGGTTTCTACCAGGATATTTGGAAACATGGGATATTGTCAGATAGCAGAAAATTAGCAGTATCGTCTCCAACACATAAAATGACAAAATGGCACGCTACAAGTATTAGGTAAATTTATTCGTAGTATTTTAAGAACTATATTAAAAAAAGAGCAGCTAATCCAATGTTGTTAGTCTGTCTCTTATCATCCATCTTTTATGCCCAAATTATCTCATCACATTATTTTGTACCTTTTACAAAGATCTGCAACTTTAACATTCACAATGGTCAAACTTTTTTATTCAAGTAAACGATGGATATGAACGAAAAGAGGTTTGTCTGATATCCCCTTTAGCCTGTGGTGTCGGCAAGTGTAAACGCACGTCAGATGTAAGATAACACAAATCTTTGGGAACCGCTCCATCGCAGAGCCAGAACAGGAGGAAGTAGAGCTATCGCACTTCTTCCTTTAATCGTATATTACACCGAGAACATGGGGCGTAATGACGTTTTAATTAAATAAAGTTTATTGTACAGAAAAAATAACGGTACGGTGTAAAAAAAGTGATGAGTGTGACAGACTCTAAAATGAGAGGGAATGGTGAAAATGTATTAATGAATGGTGGACTGCATATTTGGTCAGGTGTCTATTATCTGTAATCTAAGCTGTAAGGATATGTTAAGTTTCATATTCACATAAAATCTATATCATTAAATTCTTGTTTACATGCTGCATGTAAACATACTTACAAAAAAAACAAACATTCAATGATCATAGGTACACCCTGCTACTTCTTGCGCCATTTCTTAAAACAGGGGTAAGATTGTCAATAAGAACATTTTTTTACAGTATGGGTGGTCAGCATAACACGAAACAATAAGTAAAGGAACAACAAAAAATAAATTAAAAGTATTTTTATCAACAATATATGAAATAAGTCTACAAAATATGAGGTAGAGTAATAAATACTTTTTTTAAATACTTTTTTGTAATTCAAAATCATTTTGAATTACAAAAAAACCTTCATAACCAAAATTGTAAATTAACTCTCATTTTTTTCAGTTCTAGCGTACTGCTTTCAATTCAATCTTAATTTCTTAGATTTCCGCCTGTGATTCTATGCGACCCATATTTGACGGTGTTTTATTCGTCTCAATGTTGTATCATTTAAAATGAAGTATTGATTACCAAGGCTCTGATTGCTGTTGTTCTAAGGTTTGTTTTCCAAAATAACTTAATGAATCCATTACTCACGCACTAAGAAAGGCCCTTAGTACAATAAAATTTCACGTTAAAACTCAAATCCAGCGTTTCATTAAAAATGCAAAGGAACTTAAACGCCAATTAAAGTCACTGTTTAAGATTCCTTATTGTTTTGGGGAGAGTTGGCTTTAAATCTAAGCGTACCTTAGGTATAACTCTCTGTACTGTCAAATTGCGTGACCTTTAACCTCTTAATGATCGGCCATGTTTTTTTATACTGGGCTGGAGTAATTAATTTTGTTGATAAATGACATTATCAATCTTGAGCATTTGGAAAGAGCGATGTTTGAAAGTGTGAGCGACAGTAAAAAAAATAATACTTTTGAAAAGTGGTTTTCAAGGGTAATTGAGGACAACTGACGTGTCGATGGATCCATAAATGCAAAAAAAAACTGACAAAATAGGGCACAAAAATAAAATTACACTATTTGTACTAAAATGTGAATAAGTATCACTAAAAACGTAGAATATTAGAGTGGACTTGAATGGTGGGGACAATTAAAAAAAAATGAACGATACGTCAACAATAAAAATATCTACTTGACAAAACCCTGAAACAGAAAAAGGGCTGAAAAGTCAAAGCCGAGATTGAGCGATTGGGGTGGAAAGGGACTTGCAAGCACGGCAGTCTGCTACCACTCCATTTAGCAACCTTTTTCTGGGTCTTCCTACTCTCCTGTCGCTCTTTGGTTCCGTCATCAAAACCATATCTTCCAAACTGCACTGGATGTGACCTAGCCAATGCAGTTTGTTTCAGTTTTATTGACTAGACCACATCAATGTCAACCACCTGATGATGCGAACGGATGTTTGCGAAACCGGTTGTGGTATATAAAAATATACTCACGTAATCGAAAACAAAACTGTTTTTCTTTTATCATTTACAATTTTATTTTATTTGCCTTATGTTCCCGCCTTTTATTGGGACGTAAATACAACGAAGAATCGAACACATCCAATGGTCTTACCAAATTCCCAAAAACATATTAATTGCTGTAGTATATTTTTTAAAATCGCGGTGAAAAAGGCTTGTAGAGACGGTACGAACATATTTAAAATATATCCAGCCATCGAGGAGTAGAATAAAGTGTAGCGTTCACTACTGTTTCCCACATGAAGGGCAGCAGTGAGTGGGTTCTCTGGTTGGGTGAGTTTCGTGCATGATTATGAGTTCGCGTTTGCCCGCCTGTGACATTTCCTCGAGATCGTGGCGATTATAAGGAAAAGAAATATTAATGGAACACGTTAATGCTCTCTTTGTTGGCTTTTTAAAGCTTAAGTAGTCTAAAATTACACTTACACGGGGTGCGAGTCGTACGCATTGCTTCCAAAATCTCTACACTTCAAGGGACTTATATTACTCAATACTTTATTTCCATATGTTTGTTGTATTAGGTATAATATTATTACGAACTATGAGATTGTGTGCACATATACCTACGCACGTAGTTTGTTGGTGTGTAACTGGAATAGTGTCGAACAGCTAGTATTATATAATGATGAAATAGATAAAAGTAGACTGATCTAGTACAATCCACTATAGAATAATCTCGAACACGCAAGAATCAGGGATTCTTCTGAGAGTCAGAGGCGCTTGAAACATTGTGACGCGAAGTCGATATAGGCAGAGCCAGATCAGCTATCAGTACTGTGTAACGGATATTGTGTAAAGTAAATCCTGTTAAATAAATAAATTGCAGTTGATGAAAAGAACCCAAGTGAAATCATAACAATATAGTTTATGATAATAAATACTTGCCAACGTTGCGTGGCAAGCAAGATAAGTCAGTATACAGCTCCCGCACTAGTAACATGCATCACAACTGAGACCCTACATATAAATTAGCCATGTTTCGGGAAGTGAGCAAGTCAGAAAGTAAACGCGTTCTTCCCACTGTTTCTACGTATGCCACACGCGCTGCCCAGTGCACGAGCGATTGATCTGGGCTATCTATGTTGCTCCTCTCATTATTGCCCGCATTGGTGAGAACAGCGGCAGGAGCAGAAAACAATAATGTAACCACGGTAGTAATTTTGGATAGTATTTTTTGACATACTTATCCTTACAAATCTTTTGTGTGTTTTTGACCTCGCTCAAAGAAATAAAAAAGCTTACAAAAATATATTTCATCAGAAAAAGATTGCATTAAAAATATTGCGAATCATCCATGAGGAATAAATGAATGAAAAACCGTTCAGGGAAGCGTTTAAAAGAGATTGACTTTTGCCTCCCCCACCCCTTAATGTATGTATTCATTCACCACAAGTACGTTTGTGTTGAATAAAGCGTTGCAGCCCCAAGTTTAAAACATTACGTTGAAACTTAATCTTAGCGTTTTGGCAAAAAATATGAAAAGAGAAACAGCGCTTCTAGGACCGTCTCAGAGTTTTGGTGAAACGCTCTGGTTGAGTTTAACGTGGAGCTTTATACTTGGAGCATTGGATTCAACAATACAACTCGTATTTGAGGGGATTGCTTTTCTTTCCAAAGGCCAACAAAGATGTCTGCCCGGCGTCAGATCGCTGGTAACACTATGGCTGCCGGAGACGAAATGTCTTGTGAAAAATTGTATTTGTTTTGCAATGAGATATTTTGTCAAAAACGCGTGCTCTACGCCAGAGATAAGATGTGATATGAATGAAGATAAAAATGAAAGTTTTGATAAAGTTTGAAAGTCTTTAGTTCTATTTTGTGATTTTGTCAGTTATGTCGGCATGAATAGTGAGGTTTTTTATGACATAAAAGAAGCAACAACATAAAAAGATGAAAAAAGTAATTTTGTTGTTTTAGCATATAGTAGTAGCAAAAATAAAACAGGATGATAGGAGGACTGCCTACGTTATTTTTCATATTTAAATAAAATTGAATATTCACAATGTTAATATAGATAACACACAAACAAATAATCGCAGAAGATCATTCTTAATTATACGCAAATTAAAAGACAGTCAACCGACCAGCCAAAATATGGAAGGACTACTACTACACCTTAAGAGGAAAGTCCCGAATAAATAGATCTGAGATCTGCTATCAGAACGAAAAGAAAAATAATTTTCTATAAATCTGTCAGTCACGCCAGGCAAACATCTTTGTTGGCCTTTGGAAAGCAAAGCAAGTCGTAAATTAAAAAAAATAAGACCCAAACTCAGGCCCGACGCTCAGTCAGGATGAGATGAGAGTCACAGGACTTACGACCTGTCTCTGGTTGGTTAAGGATCTTGAATTTTCAAGTCATAATCCTGAATATTAATTTGGAAGTTTTTTATTTTTTCAATGCTTTCATACGTTTCTATACGTGGCAGTTAGCGGCAGAGCAGTCGTTGAGAAAGTTGACTGGGCGTTTCTTTCCCTGCTTCCAGGAACCACCGCTCCATCTTCCCGACGTCTCCATTACAATATTGAGTCTCCCACCTCCGTCTGACCTTCCACCGCAGAGTTGTCCTGCAAGCGATGTGGCAGGACAATGAATTTCCGAAAATACCTGCAGGAATACGTTCAACAATTTCTGGGGAATTTTATTACAGTTGCAAAGTTTTTAATCACTTTTTTAAATTAAATAGATTTGTTGAATTTTACTTTTTAGTCTGATTAATGATCTTTTTGCTGTTCTTCAATATTTTGTGTTGCTTACACGGAGAGAAAAATCTTTGCAGAAATTAAAAACGCATAATGTAATATCTGTAAAAACAAGATTATTGCATTTTCAACGAAATTTCATTAATAATTACCATCCCCCACTAGATAATACAATAGCGCCAATGTAATTCTTACAAAACGATTTTTGTAAATGCCGTGAATTCTATGACGAACTAATATTAACTAATTCTTAGTTTTAATTACAAGACATTTGTAAAAGTAACAATACGAATACATTAAAATTTACTACACAAAGTAATTTCAGTAATTACAAAGTTTTTAGTAATTTCAAGTACAATCCTCATTAAATAATACAATTGCGCAATGTAATTCTAACAAAAGTTTTTAGTAAATACCGGGAATTCGGTGACAATCTGATATTAACTAATCCTTGGTTATAATTACAATTCATTTGTAAAAGTAACAATACGAATACACTAAAAACTACTAAACAATGTAATTTCAAGTACAAACCTCATTAAATAATACAATTGCGCAATGTAATTCCAACAAATTTTTTTGGTAATTAGAAGTACAAACCTCATTAAATATTACAATGCGCAATGTAATTCCAACAAAAAATTTTGGTAATTACAAGGAGGTACAAACCTCATTAAATATAACAATTCGCAATGTAATTCTAACAAAAGTTTTTAGTAATTTCAAGTACAAATACCGTGAATTCTTTAAGAATAATGACATTTTAGTAATTTCAAGTACGAACCCTGTAATTTCAACAAACCGCTTACATATAAATTCGCATCTCCGCTCGCTCGGCTCGTCTTATCCGTCATCACTCCAGTCAGTCAGTCAAGTAAAGAACGCGGTGCGGGCGCCATTGGCCCCACTCATTCATCGTCGATCGTCGCCAGTCTTTACTTTGCACCGCACCGTCCGCCATTTTGACTCGCCGCGAATGGATCAACTCACATGCGACCTCCTCGTGAACTGGGGACTTCAGGAATACGTAAAATCGTTTGATAACAACTGGTGAACCTTTATTTATTTCATATGAAAAATTGTTTGCTCCATTTGCAAGTGCTATCAATGTCCTGCCAAATATGACCTCTTGTGTAACTGTTCGTTGGCCTCTTGATTAAGTACTTTGTGTAAATGAACAATTATGTGAATTTTATACTTACAAAGTGATAACAACTGGTGAACCTTTATTTATTTCATATGAAAAATTGTTTGCCCCATTTGCAAATGCTATCAATGTCCTGTCAAATATAACCTCTTATGTAACTGTCCGTTGGCTTCTTGATTAAGTACTTTGAGTAAGTGAACTAATTATGTGAATATATATTTTAATAAAATAAAGAACTATTATAAAAATACAGAATTTTTCATTAACTGCCTATGTAACTTACTATCAGAACTCAATGGTTTTGATACTCCATCTTTTTTTAATTTGTGTTGTCGACTATGCCAAAACAACAACAACAATTTTTTTAGGCTCCGTCAATCTAATTCACTGAAAATCAAGCAATTTGATCTTTCGCCATCATTCAGATTTCCTCCAACCCGAATATAGGTTTGAGAAATTCCGACTGTAGATTTTCACTTTGTTTGCTGCATTTTAGATAGTTCCCATTGTTGTTATAATAGATCTACCTGTGTGCAATGTCTTGTTTTGTGAAATCTTGTGATATTTTAGTTAAGTATTTTAGTGTTTGGAGTGTTGTAATAACAGATTAGTGTACTTGTATTTAATTTCTGTTTTGTTATATCTAGTGGTTTCTTTAGTATTTTGAAAATCAGGATTGTTGATATAACAGATCATTATACTTGTCAGATTATTGACAAATAAAACTGTTAAAAATCACTGTTTTTAGTAGAATATGTATATGCAGGTAACTTTGTAAAGGTCGATCAGATTAACACTGGAGGCTCCATAAATGATACTCGAAAAAACGTGATGAAATGACTTCAGTTTTGGATTGCGTATCTTATGGAGCCGCCAGAGTTAATCTAAGCCACCTTTACAAAGTCACCGGTATATTAATATTTTGCTGAAAACAATGATTATTAACAATTTTATTTGTCAATGATCTGACAAGTACCATGATCTTGTTTTAACCACAATCCCAATTCTTTGAAATACAAAACAAACTACTCGATATAACAAAACGGACATTAAATACAAGTACAGTGATCTGTTATTAAAGCACTCCAAACACTCTAAAATGCAAAACTAATCACTATTTATTACAAAACATACATTAAATACAAGTATATTGATCTGTAATTACAACACTGCAACACTAAGATTTACTAATTATTTTATTAATATACACAAAAGAGTTGTTATTATATACAAAACATTTTGCAGGTATTGCAATGCATATTGCTCGGAATTATAAATTGTGAGCTTGAAATTACAAAAAAATCATAAAATCCGTGACGTCATCGTTTCGGAGAGTACAAATCAGATTACTTGTAATTACAAAACAGTCATAAAATCCGTGACGTCATCGTTTCGGAGACTACACATCAGATTACTTGTAATTACTAAATACATTTACAAAAACCTGTTTGCAATAATTACAGTGGCATTGTTGTCGTGGGATTAACACTAATTTTAGTAATTATTACTGTATTTTGGTGTTTATTTCTCTCAGTGTATTTATAAAATAAGAAAACTATAATTGTCCTTAAATTTTGTAATCTTTAATCTTTTTTATGTAATTATGTACGCTGCTGTTTTTCGTGCAATAAAACAACTTTTATAAATAAAAAAAATGATTTCCCATATATTTCACCTATCTATAATAATCTTAGCGACAATAAGTGCTGATTCATTAATTTTAGAAATTGAGGATAGCATTTTCTATTGGGTTCAACTTCTAATAGCAAATGAACAAGATATTAGGAGATGCTCATGAAAAACTACTGGATTATTACACTTTTTTTAGTGTTATATCTCGTAGAAAATAAGAAAAAAGGTGCATCTAATCTAATCTAATCTAAGTTGCAAAGATAGATATCATTTAAGATTTATATTAAATGCATTCCCACAAGCAGATATGTATAATTTTGCGCTAACACATGCCGCATGTGGACCTACAATATAAAAACCCAATCTCAAATGAACATAAGCCTTGCAACTCTTGCCGTCCTTCCCTGAAACAGGGGTGACATTGGCAAAGTGAACCAATTTTTTATATTATGGGTGGTCAGCCGCATAACAACCTATAAGTCAAGGAACATACATGACAAATTACATTTTTTTAAATCAATAAATAACAATAAATACATGGACATAAAAAAAAAAAATCTATCTGAGAAACCGATGTTAGCTGAACATGTGACTTATTCAGTTTTACCTTAAAGGTATCGATATATACATGGTATAAACATTTACTATTCATAATAAATTAATTCCCAAAAGCAGATACGCGTAAGTTCGCGCTTAAAATGCTGCATGTTCATGTCCTCTAAAAAATGAAGACCCATATCTCAAAACGACTGCAAATAAGTGTGACATTGACAAAGTGAACCATCTTTTACAATATGGCTGGTCAGCCTCATGCTGACCTATAAGTAAAGGAATCGCATTATATAGGTATTTAAAAGCCTTAGTCGCCAACATTGCAGATGAGCATCTGTTTTCGGTGCTTGCATTTTTTTTTATTTCATCCAGAGTCGTTATCACTTTCATACAAGTTTTGAAAAACAAATCTCTCGATTGAATTTCACTAATCCGTTCCATGCACTCCTATCCACGTTTTCCTTTTTTCTCTCTTTCGCTTTTAAGGACCCATCAAATCGATATTTTTCATTCTGGCTATGATTTACAGTCCAAGTTTAATCACATTAAGAAAGTGCTATTGCGACCCCCGTCTCTCTGCCTTAGCACGACCCATAACTCATCCGTGCTACACAATGCGGGGCGTGGCAATGACTCACTTGTAATTATATGAAGTCAACACTTCATCAAGTTTTATAGCTTTTTGTGCGCGCGTCCGATTTCGATAATTAAAGCCGATGAATGAAAAATATTAATGAAAATAAACCTTAATGGGACAGAATAAATCTTCCTCTTCTATAATATATAATCAAAGTTGCACAGATAGATTACATTTAAGATTTTCATTAAACGTACTCCCACAAGCAGACACGTTTAAGCTCGCGCTCACACATGCCGCATGTGGACCTATCTATAATCTAAGTTGCAAGGATATATTCATTCAAAGCTCTCAGATGTATACCCACAAACAAACACGTGTAGTTCGCGCTAACAAATGCTGATTGTGTACTTACAAATAAAACACAATCCCAAATGAACATAAGCCATGCAACTCTTGCCGACCTTCCTGAAACAGGGGTGACATTGGCAAAGTGAACCATTTTTTACAGTATGGGTGGTCAGCCTCATACTAACCTATAAGTCAAGGAATCTCCTTCATTTCAGCTTCTTTCTCTACTCTTCTTTTTCTTTATTAAGAACTTACGATCACTGATTTAAAATAAAAGACCAGCTATGGTCTTATGTATCTCGGGATGGGGATGTTTTTTACATTGTCACTTACAATGTCCAGAGTGTGAATACAAAGAAAATTGACATGAAAAAGTTATAACTATATGAAATAAAAAAAAAAACCATACTCTAATAAAATGCGGTTGATTTGCAATGTTAATGGCTACAGTTTTTCATTCAAAATATTAATTGATTTTGTAATTGAGAGGTATATCTCAAAACCTTATACATTAATTTTATCATTTTTGTTTCTTGACGAATAAGTTGATATGAATCTGATCAACCAAACTGTAAAAATGTGTTTCAAGAAAAACCAGCAAGAATTTCAGGGGGTGAATGTTCATTTGACGTTTGGGTTTTAATTTTATAAATACTTTTGCAGCATTCGTGAGCTCTAATTTAAAGTGTTGTGTGTGAGCGTGCATTAAATATGAATCTTAAATGTAAAAATGTCTTTGCAACTTATAATTCAATAAATAAACCTGTTCGTAAAGTAAGCAGAATTTAATTCGTTTAATGCATTCTTCTCGCGAATCTATTGTAAAAACAATAGATCGTAGTTCGTAGCATTTGGCGTAAAGGCATGATTCAAAGACTGTTTCCATTTTCTAAGGCAGGGAAAAAATGCCTCGTAGCAGTTAAATAGAAACACTAGAAAGAAAAGTCTATCAAAAACAGCTGAAGGAATAGAGTGAACAAATGTGATCAAATATTCATAAGCCTGTGCTACGACTAAAAAACTAAACGTCTGAACTTTTGAACAGTATTGATGTAAAAATGTATGGAATATAAAACAGCGCCTAGATTTTAGTGAGAAGGTTTTAGTGTCCGTACGTTCACGCTATGGTTGAGTTAAAGCTGAAGTTTTGTACTTGTAGTGATAAAAATCAGCTGTCACTTTGAGCTACGTAACAATCTGGTGCTTGACTGACAGTAATGACAGTGAAAATATCAATTATAAAATAATGAGTGTTTTTTGTAGCTTTTTTAAAACTTATTTTTAGATTTTTAAAGTGTAAACTATGTAGTTGTTTGCTTATGTGGCTTATTATGTAGCTTATTATGTAGTATGTATAGTTATGACGAATATATGTAATTGCCATTTGAAATGATTATTATTAGATCTAAAAATGATTTGCATCATGAATCTTTGAAAAAATACACTTTCAAATTTCAACGTGAAGTAAGCTAAAACTGAAGTAGTATTTGGTTAATTAGAAAAAAAGTCATACATGTTGGATATTGACTGCCGTAAAGTAAAAACAGTGCCCTGTAGCTGTTATCTTCATTCAACTTAAGTCGAGTATATCCATACGATTATTTTGTATTAACGTGAACGAGTCCGATCGATACGTCAATTGGTAGAGTGCTTGCATTCCAAGCTACACATACATAGTGTAACTTCTTGCCGCGTTTTCTCCGAACGGGTTGCATGTGGCGGGTGGAACCTACTTATCTTTATAGGTAAGGGGGCCAGCCTTACACCATCCACTTCAGTTAAAGTGGGGGTTTTCCAGCTCCTGAGTGGGCTGGAAATGATTTCTTTTGAAGGCTGAGTATTTTATTCTGTTTTGAAAAAAAACACCAAAACGAGAAATCATTTCTGACACCCTCGGTGTGGTTCGAGCCCAAACTCTCAGCATGGAATGCAAGCACTCTACCAACTGAGCAATTAACCGGACATGAAAGAAGAAAAAAGTGTTTTTGCAGGAAAATCTACTTGTACCGACACATGTCATAAGTATATGATGCATGTGGAAGTGATATCAAAAGAAGACGCAGATCGTGAACATCAAAGGCCATGTCTGCTTGCGCTATCGGGAAGATCTTCCTCTGAACTGTCCTGGAGGAGGAAGAGTTGTGACGTCACAACGCACACATGCACAATCACACCGGAGAGGGGCTGGCTGCAAATGAAGAAATAGCGTCAGCTGCTCAAACTTAGCAAGTAGTGAGGGGATAGTAGACAGTTAATGGAGGAAACGGAATGAATTGTTTCCACAGAGTGTGAGTCAAGGTAAAATGACAATGAGTTCAATTCAGAATAAAGCACAAAAAAAGTTATGTGACGAATTATTAAGAATTGTTCTAATGGGGATATGAGGGCTGCCTGTGGCAGCTTTGTAGTATGGAAACATAAGGGAAAGCTTTTTTAAAAACTCTTCGCTGGATTACAAATCAATTTGATTAAACCACACGTCAGAAATTTGAAATGGTAAAACATGGTTTTAATTCACTTTATTCTTTTTGTTTTTGCTCGAACATTTTCGCCTAATGAGGAATCTTCAAAAACAAAAATAATAAAGTGAATTAAAACCATGTTTTACCATTTCAAATTTTTAAAAATATTTATTTTAATTTTTCTTTGATAATGTGAAAGTATGTACATTTATGAAACCCTGCGTAATAACAAATACAATAGGCATAAATTGTTAATATGCACTTGATGATGTAAAGTCTTAGACTAAGTATGCTCACACCCTCCTCATGCTTGCCTTATGTATATGTGTCAGAAGGACTCATTATGACATTACATGGACGCTCATGCAAAGCTATATTTTTTCTCAAGTGGCGGAAAGCCTTCCTGTGAAGTAAAAGCAACGACAGGATAAAACAGGAACTTCTATATTATCTAGGTTTTTGGCAGTTACTTCGTGAAAGTTCATTTTAATAGATTAAAATAAAAAACTTCTTTGTTACAATTCACATGAGCTTTTATTATATTTTAAACACTACCGGTTTCGGGAGAAGCAATACCTCCCATCTTCAATGCGATACCGCAATATCAGCAATCAGCAATACCTCCCAAATAATGATTACAATCAGGAACTGTCAACCATCAAACTAATAGCCAGCAACAATGGATATGAACACAAACTAATAGACAAATTACTTAATAATAAAAAACATAAAATACTTACCAAAAGATATCTGTACTCTGGACTCGATAATAATATCACAGAAAATAAATACTGGAAAAAAATTGTATACACAGGCCCATTATCCACCAAAATTTCAAAAATACTCCCCACCAATATTAAGCCCGCGTTTTATACAAATACGAACTTAAAAACTATCCTCTTTAACTCAAAAGATAAAATAGACTACATGATGAAAAGTGGAGTTTACGAGATCTCTTGTGGAGATTGCGATCTGAAATATATAGGTCAAACTGCAAGAAACCTTAAAACTAGAATTCAAGAACACCGCCGTTGCCTAACAAGCAACGGTCATTCTGAATTCGCCAACCATATAATAGAGTCTAACCATTCCTTTCATACCCACAAACTAAAACTCCTTCACTCCATTCCCTACAAAGGTAAAATCATGAATAATTTTGAAAACCTAGAAATCCAAAAAAATATTAATTCAGTAAGTAATCTCTTAAATAGTATTATATTTCCTAACACTTCTCCCCTACTTTCTATGTTTCCTACTACACCCCGCCCACATAACACTCCCCCCCCCTCCCCCTCAGTAATTCAAATCCTCACGTCATAATGTATTGTATTTGTATGTTAGTTTATATTTACACCTGAAGATGGGAGGTATTGCTTCTCCCGAAACCGGTAGTGTTTAAAATATAATAAAAGCTCATGTGAATTATTGTAACAAAGAAGTTTTTTATTTTAATCCAGGAACTTCTAGTTGAGGCGCGTGCCCATGACTCTAAAAGTAAGTGATTCGATGTTACTGAATCTAATGGCATACCTCGGGTAGCACTCCTTGTAAGATTGTTGCTAGATCACGGGTAGCGCGAAAAATATAATTAATACGTCATAGTATTCACTCTGTAACCATTTAGCAAGTTTTTAAAAAAAAATATTCGCAACTTGTCAGCTATCCTAAACAACTTGCACACTATCTCTTCTGTTAGAAAGCCAGTCAGACAGCTGGGGGGTCCAGGTTTGTGTCATCTGAATATTCTACAAGGCGGGACATCAAAAAACAGAAATGTCCCGGCATTATCTGTCAGATGAGCAGCGCAGGGATGATGTGGGCTGTGAACCTGTTTCCCCTCAGTACTACCACCCCACGGGGGACGGAAGTCGGGGGACTGAATTAATAATTAGGCACGGATTTAGCGTTAAGCTCCTTAGAAAGGAAATATGTACGATAAAGTAAATACTGTTTAAAAAACAATACAATATGTGAAGACAAACAAAGAAAAACTAGATTTTAGATGAGATATAACCTCAACATCGTTGTATGAATAGGTGAAATTAAATAAGTCAAGGGACTAACACTGTTATTCCCAAAATATTTAATTCGTAGATGAATTACGGGTCGAAGTTTCTTATCGTAAAATTTACTTTAGCGACGGATGAGCTACGGATTTGTCGTACGCGAATAACACCGCCGGCTGTTCAAGATGTTTTTTAGCTATAGATTGATATCCTAGGGTGAGAGGTACAATTTCATTTTTATGTGTTTACGTTCAGTCCATTTTACCCAGGTGCAACTTAGATTAGATCCCTATTTTAGACCGGTCTGCAGTCTAGTGGTAACGCTTCGAACTCGTAAAAGGAAGGTTGTGGGTTCAAACCCCGGCGAATCACAAAAAAACATATCATTTATTTCTTCAAATATGCTCTACGCTGGGTTGAAAAATTCATAGACGTTTACCGAAGACCGGTCACAAAAAGTCCATCCAGCCTTACAGCAAATGGGTCTTGTTTGAGAATTAGCGCTTTCAATAGCGACGACCAAGCTCGCAGAAGGCTCTTGAGGCGTGATTCACCCAAAAAAAGCGCTCACCAAATAAATCGTCCAAATATTATTATTATAACTTTTCTTTAGTACTTTTAAGCGAGTACTTTGTAAGCATAATATTCATCATTCGAATTCAACTTTTCACATAACCCTTGCGATATTTTTGTACTGAATAAGCCTCAGTCCCAGAAGTCTAAAACGCCAAGATTTTCAAGACTAAGCTTCCAACTTTTGGACGGCTCATAAAATATGTTACTGTAAATCATACACAATGTATGCAAAACGAAGGAATAAGTACCACACACATAGGTGGCTTACACCACTGGCTTATAAAAGAGGTATACATATGAAGAGTAGATGGCTCATATCTATGACTATACAAGAGAGTGGGTATACAGATATAGTTCACTCCTAGGGATGCCATATCTACTTGGGAATTCGTTGGAACACTCTGAAAATCGGTTTTTAAACAAAGAATACAGTTAGGTTCTATATGATACGGCAATTCACTTGAATGTGGTCCAAAATTCGTATTCCTTGACTAAAAAGTTGGTGTAAAGCTGTTCTAATGCTGAAATACTTGGTTCGCTTTTGCTAAAGAAAGCCGACAGGAGTAGCGGAATTTTTGTTTATTTGAGAATTGTTTTTTATTTGTTAAGTAAACAATACACGTGCGGCATGTGTAAGCGTGAACTAAAAAACCGCAACATAAGCCATAACCTTGCAATTCATTCCGCGTTTCTCTGATAGAGGGGTGGCATTAGCAAAATTACATAGCATTTAAGGTCAGCCAGATATAAGTTACAAAACAACTCATTGGAAAATAATCGGTTCCTATAAAAATTGATGCATACAGCCCATAACTATTTACAAATACTGATTGAAAATTTTGGATAACTATGATACGACTTGGTTTTGTTGGATAATACTTTATTTATTTCTATTCATATATACAATTTCAGATACAGTGTACACTGTACAGCTCAACAGGCCAATAGACAGACAAACAATTCGCGTCAAAAGGCCGACAAGAATGCCTTTTTATTGATATTTCATCCGTCAACTCCAACGTATATATTTGCATTGGACGGTGCGTTGCCGAACGCTGGCCAATCAGCGCGTTCGGTTAAGCTTTGTAAAGGGATTCTACGGGGGTGAAAGCCAAAGCCTTTGCTACTGGATGGTACCTTATGTACATAATTGGGTCTTTCCGGAAGAAAAAAGGTCCATAATTGTGACAGTCCCGATGTGTTGGGACGAATGGTAGCCCTTCTGACACCACAGAGGATAAGAAAGCTCTGTTGGTAGCTACTTAGTGAATGAAGGAGATAGCAGTATATTCAGAAGTTTATCTTTTGCAGATATATAACTAATATGACGGGCGTTATTTTCTTGGGAAATCTTAAAACATGTGAAGTTTTCTCGGAAATGAGAATGTTATTTGAGCGCTGTAATAAAAACAGAGCCTTTAATTTCAATTCGAAAAATATTTGTTATTATATTTCTAGAGTCAATTAAATTTACATTTTGTATATTCTTATCCAATAAAGTTTTGGTCTTTCATTTATTCATATATTTATTTTACCTATTAAAATCTAATGGGCTGTTCTAGTAGATATTAAATATATATATATATATATATACATCTATTTAGCAATTTAATTTAGAGGGTAGAAAAAAATTCAGCGCGTTAAAAATCAATTGGATAAAAAATTAAGTTAGCAAAAAAATCAAGAAAGCAAGAGGGTACAGTAAATCAAGTGATTAAAAAAATTAAGTGGGTAAAAAAATCAATTGAGTAAAATAATCAAGTGGGTAGAAGAATAAAGTGGGTAAAAGAACTAAGTAGGTACAATAATCACTTGGGTAAAAGAATCAAGTGGGTAAAAGAAGCAAGTGGGTTAAATAATCAAGTGCGTAAAAAAATTCATTGTGTAAAGAAATCCAGTTGGTAAAATAATTATTTTACCAACTGGATTCCTGTACTGATTATAATCTCCTCATAATTCCTTTACTGATTATAATCAACTGGATTCCACTTGATTATAATCAAGTGGTTAAAGGAATCAAGAGGGTAAAAGAACCAAGTGGGTAAAGAAATCAAGTGGGTAAAGGAATCAATTGGGTAAAAGAACCAAGTGGGTACAATAATCAAGAGGGTAAAATAATCAAATGGGTTAACTAATCAAGTAGGTAAAATAATTAAATGAGTATAGGAATCAAGTTGGTAAAATAATCAACTGGGAAACGAAATCAAAGTGGGTAAAAGAATTAAGTAAGTAAGATAATCAAGTGGGTAAAAGAATCAAGTGGTTAAAGGAATCAAGTGGGTAAAATAATCAAGTAGGTAAAAAAACCGATTGGGCAAATAAATCAAGCACTATAGAAAACAAGTGAACCAAAAACTTAAAAGGGGGTGAAGAAGCAAAGGGTAAAAAACAAGCAGGAAAAAGATAAAAATGCATCAGCTGAAAAAGGCATAATTGAATTTGTTTAATTATTGAACGCAGAGTTTTGCTTTTCTTTGACCTGTTTAGTGTTTACTTTAGACATTATATTGTGTTATATTATAAGTAGTGTTGTTTCCCCTACATTCCTTTTCCCAGCTCTTCCTTGCAGATGTGCAATAAAGTACTGCGAGTATAAAACATAACATAGACTTCCATGGATCGCGTAAATAGAAAAATGTATGGAAGGCACAACAGCACGCCTAGTGAGTGATTTAGTTTCTATACATGTTTTCTGTTTACGCGATGGAGGGGAGTTTACGCGGTGCTTTATACTCGCTGTGCAGGAATGTCCCCGCGGTGTCCGACCCGCAGTCTCACAGGGAGCTTATTTCAATGAACTTAGTTTCCTTCTAGGCCACAAAGACACTGTGCTATGTGGGGTTCATACGGTACAAGTGGACCGGTCTTAGACTAGTGGTTAATGCTACAGACTCGATATCGGAAGATCGTGGGTTTGATTCTCAGCGGAACACAAAAAAAAATATTATTCAAATTTAAAACACTTATTAAAACGACGAAATGTAAGGGATGGAACGTGAGAATCTAAATTACCATAGTCACAAATAAATTTTTCTACGCATCCTATTGTCTTCTCTGGTTTGAAAAAGTTATTTACCTGTACAAAGACCGGTTTCCAATGGCTTATTCAGCTTTGCAGCAACTTGGTCTTGCTTGAGTAATTGGTGCTTTCTATTAGACGACATATCTCGCAGAGGGCTCTTGAGGTGTACGTTAGGTTAGAAAGTATGGGTGTTCAAGCTCTCACCAGTTATTAGCAAGTTAATAGCCAAAGAACTACCAACAACTTAATACAAAATAAACCAAGCCATTGAATAAAACTGATGATTCCTTAACTAAAAATAAAAATACCTGTTGCCATCCACGCAAAAAATGGTTGGTTCTTTGAATACCTCTTCATGAATGGACTCGTAACATTTTGAATTACATACTATTTTCTCGGCGAGGAAACGTCAGTCTTGTATGGGACTGCCGTCCTTAGCAATCTATAAGAAAATATTTGTTTACATTTTCCCTAGTTATCCCGCTGAGTGACGTCACTATATTGTCATGTCAAATAACGTACGGATCTCATTTATAAAAAACTTAATGTTTGGAAAATATCTGTTTGAAAGCTTTTCCAGACAGCTTGCAAACTGCCCCAATAGTTGAGACCAGCGCAGTGGCAAGGAGTGTCGGGTTGCAGTAGGAAATAAGATGTCTAGACTAAGAGCGTCACCTCATGGAGTGACAGAGAGTGCGCAAGCAAGACCCACCTCATGCAGAGGGCACTAACAGTGACAGTGTTGTGAGTGTACTCTACCAGCTCTTGACCTCACAATGAGGTCTGTACATTTTAAAACGTCAAAAAGCTTTCGATGTCACATCACTTTATTGGGTTGGTAGAGCAAAGGATAACTAATAATTTGTTTTTTTTTTGCTTTGGATTTGGTTTAATAGAGTGTGAAAAAATGTAGAGCATCCTTGCAAAAAAAATTACGACTACATTAGGACAAGAGATTGAGTAAGATGAAATTCCTTGGGTCATGAAAAAATAAGTTTAATATGAACAAAAACTCGTTGTTTGAGATTTTGTTCTTGAAAATGTTTTTTTGTGGTCAGTCAAAAACGAAATTAAAAGATGCAAAGAGTGCTTTCAAACCCAAAAATAATAATCATAAAAAATGGTGTTCATACATTTTTGTTCATCATATTTTGTTTTTTTTTTTTATACTTAAATGTTATTTATTGCTCGTATTCCTTGACTTATAGGTTGGTATGAGGCTGACCACCCATACTGTAAAACATGGTTTACTTTGCCAATGTCACCCCTGTTTCAGAGAATGTCGGTAAGAGTTGCAGGGCTTATGTTCATTTGAGGTTTGGATTTTATTTGTAAGTACCTACACAATCAGCATTTGTAAGCGCGAACTACACGTGTTTGTTTGTGGGCATACATCTGAGAGCTTTGAATGAATATATCCTTGCAACTTAGATTATAGATATATATAGATACATTATTTTTATGAACACCAAAAGACTGCAATCAATTAAAGTTTTTAGAATGATAAGAGGCAGAAAACTGCGAAATTCCATTGAATAACTCCATACGAACCTGTGAAAGAGAAAAATCGTGGGATGGAGCAGATTTAAAAGAAAAGTATGGAGAGATCGTGTCTCTAGAATGAGCCATGAAAGACTCGCACACACTGTAGGTAATGAGTGGACAATAGGGCAGACGGCAGCTGGAAGACCTCCTTAATAGCAAAAAGATAGCTAGATGCTCTCGTTCCAGAATTAATATGCCCGAATATTTTTTTTTTCTAATCACAAATTGAAAGATAGGGACATTTCACAAAAAATAAGATACAAAACTTTAATATAACACCACTGTATCTTGGTCATATTACCTACTTCAGATAAACGAGAATACATAGTAACAAAAATGCAAGAGATCCAACAAGATAGGTATTGAACTGATGACATATTGGCTCGACCATAACGCCCGGTATCTACTGCAAAATTTTCTATTATAGGGTAGAATCCCGGCAGGCTTTGGTATTGACATGCCGACTTTATTTTGCGAGGTCGCTGAGGACTCTCCCAGTGGACGCTACACAAGCAGACACGACACATCTCATGGCCTTACTTAGAAATCGCATCATAGTGTCACCTGGCTTATACATCGCATCATAATGGACTCCGAACATTCAAAACATGTCTCGGCTATGTGACGTCCCCCGCTGTATTTAAAAAAAATAGATTTGTGGAAAGGAATGCAATTCACCAACCCATTTTTCCTAGCCAGTTGTTTTCGTGTGAAAACAGAAGCTTGTGTGCATGCAATGGCATCTTTTGAACCAGGGTCAAAGTTATCGTCAAGTGGGGCAGATGCAGATTCGAACCAACGTTATTCTGTTCCAAATACGCTAGTCGAACATGCGCCTCTATCCCCTCGGCCATAACACCAACTATTATGTAAATAAAAATGGATTCCCGTTGATCAAGATTTTTTCTAATTTACAGCATTATGAAAAGCATGCAGTTGGCGGTAATGCTAAATTTAATACAGTACGGTGCACTTAACTGTATTTTCAAACTGCCTACACAATTTTATTTTCTTCTGTCACGTCTTTAGCCCGGCCAAGTGATATCACATTTGTTCCCCTAATTTTGTTGGTCAGGGTAGTTGCAGTGGTAAGGAAAACGGTTGAAAATAATATGGTTCTGTAGAGTACATTTCAAGGATCACAACCATATATTTTTTGTGTAGTAAAAATAAACATACTCGTATCATTGATAATTTTCAAAAATAAAATGCGGAGAATTTGAGTCGCGTCAAAACGCAGCGCGTTCGACTTGGCGAACTTTGACGTCAAAATGACGTCAAGGTTCGCCACTGGGCCCGTCGATACCTGCACTCCGAAGATGCATCGCGTCATATCTGCCTAAATAAACAAAATAACCTTTTTTTCTGTCAAAATCAAAAATATGCTTATTTTAAAGAGTTTTAGTTTAAAAACTAAGTAAGATATTTTTTTTTTAAAAACGCAGATGCATTTTTAAAAATGTATTCTACCATTTTATACAATGAAAAAAATATGTGACACTACGTGGATACTACCCTGCTCTTTTTGTGTCAATCACACCTCAAAATTCCTCTGCAAGTCACTGTTGAAAGCTCTAGTCACACAAGCTAAACCCAGCTGCTCTAAGGCTTTGCAACCGGTCTTTGATAAAGACATCTAAATTTTTCAACGTATTTTGTGAAAAAAAATATATTTGTTCTTTGCGGAAATTGAACTCACTACTTTTAGTAGCGTTAACCAGTTGACTAAGGGCTGACCTAACCATACATATAAACAGCATCATCTTCTTATCCCAGACTCACTACAAAACACACCACGTACCACATTCTCAGAACAAAGAGGTTCTTTGCACAAATATAATTTCATTTTATTCCCTCCTTGAAGTTTATTTACTGCAGACGAACTAAAACATTGTTTGGAAAACTTCATTTCTTCCTATTCCATGAGTGGATGTAATTCTATTACATTACGAGTACTCCACAGTATTTGCTTCCTTCATATTTACAAATTTAAAAACTACATGCATTCCCTTCTCTAACAAAAAGAACGGCGGTTCACATGCAATGTTGGTGTCTCCGACTTCTGAGATTTAAAATTTCTTATGTACAGTTTTTTGAAATTTGCTTTTATGTTTATTATATAAATAGGTTGGTGTGAGCCTGACCAACTATATTGTAAAAAATAATTCACCTTCGACAATGTCACCTCTGTTTTAGGGAAAGTCTCCAAGATTTTCTAGGCTTATGTTCATTTGAGATTTGTGTTTTTATTTTGTTAGTAGACATGAAGCGTGTGTAAGAGCGAACCTACACCTGTCTCCTGATGAGTGTGCATTAAATATGCAACTTAAATTATAAATTATTTTCTTTTCTTAGGCTTCATATATTTTTTGTAAGTATATGATAACAAAGGGTTAGAAATAGACTTGGAGAGATGTTTTCCGGGATCTGTTATCGTGGTCTGTGGGAGCTGGAGCTTCCGGACGTTTCGCCCATGTGTACGATGGGCTTCTTCAGCGTGAAAGTGAAATGATGAGGATGAACTTGACGAAACTCCAGCTCCCAGTGACCACGGCAACAGATCCCGGAAAACATCTCTCCAGCAAACTCTTGTTCCAAAATAGACTTGTTATTTTTATTGAATTATGAAGTAGAAACAATGAATCATGTTTTCAAACATTAAATCAATCATTTCCGCATACTGAGGCACCCGGCATCGTTTATGCTAAAATATTGAAAAATAATTATTTCAAAGAGGAGCAAACATTATGCAGGAGTCTGAAAAATTTGAATACTATTCCGTGAATCTGAAAGAAAAGGCAAAGATAATACATTTTTGAGTAGCAAATTGAATCCGGCCTTATTTGAATTTATAATTTTGCATTTTCCCAATAATATGTTTGATATTCAATAAAGTATTCGACAATTTAATGGAAGGCGAAATGGGGAATTCATTTGAATAAACAGATAGGCGTATCTCGCTTCGCTTTCAACGTATATTTTTTTAGACCGACAGAATGGTGCATATTATATAGCGGGTGATCACCCTTTGGCAGTGATGCATAATCTTTTTGAGAAATATCAAAACCAAAGATGTGTTCACAGACAGTTCCGGTTGATTGCCGTCTGTTGCTCTTTAAAAGTGTTGTTTATAGTGTGTTAAAAGTGTGTTGTTAAATTAATAATGAAAATCAGCTTTTTCCCTTTTGCTAAGGCGCTGCGTGCTTTATTTGTGCAGCATGTCTGAACTATGATCGTGAGACACGCAGGCGATTAAAGAGCAGCATTAGAGTGAAAAACTTCAAACACGTGTTTCACTGGTCACAAAGGCTCATCCAGCCTCTCAGTAATTTAGTCTTTAATTAAAAAAAATGGGGCCTGTTAGTAAAAAACTAACATGCATAGAGGTCTTAAGGGTTGATCTACTCAGCAAAAGCGTTCACAAAATAAATCTTCCTGAAGTTTGGTTATTTATTTAATCGCATGTTAGCATTTTTTAAATATGTTTTGTAGATTTTTTTTTTTTTTTTTAAATTTTTTACTGTTTAATTGTTTAGAGTTTATTTGTTTTATATATTTGAATGTATTAATTGCTTGTATTCCTTGACTGATAGGTTGGTATGCGACTGACCACCCATACTGTAAAAAATGGTTCACTTTGCCAATGTCACCCCTGTTTCAGGGAAGGTCGGCAAGAGTTGCACGGCTTATGTTCATTTGAGATTGGGTTTTTTATATTGTAGGTCCACATGCGGCATGTGTAAGCGCGAAATTATGCATGTCTGCTTGTGGGAATGCATTTAATATGAATCTCAAATGATACATATCTTTGCAACTTAGATTTAGATTAGCATGTTACACTTTTGAAGCTCTAACCACTTCAACTACAAAATTTGTAGAGATGAAAAAATATTTACCAGAGTTAACTTATAAAGAGTACAATATTAACGATAGACTTATTATTCAATTGAAAAACTTCTAGTCTAATCATCATATATATCAGTAAAAAACACTACGCTACACATATACAGCTCGCAGACCATGGGTCGTTTATCACACTATAAAATATTTGAATCCTATATAACCAAAGGCGGGAATCTAAGATCTTTTTTCAAACATAAAATAAATTCATGGAAATACAGGAAATCATTTTATCATATTTTCCATGTATTAATCCATTTTAAAAATAAAAAATCGGTGGCCGTCTTTGGTTCAGTACTTAAAAAAATTTTATAGAAGTTTCTTTGTAGCACAATATAAAATTGCACGGAAATATTGAATTTCAATGAGACTTACCATACAGCAGGATCGGCACTATAAGAAGATGCCTCTGGATGAATGTCTCGGATACACACATTTTTTAAGATTTGTAAAAATATTTTTAAAATAATTATAACGCTTTCTTAAAATTAGAAAACTCAAAGTTGTACAAAATATGACACAATATTCATTACGTTATTTAATATTTTCTACGAGTTCATTTTAATTTTAACGTTAATACAACATTTTACAACACTTTGTTTTTCATTTTTATTGTTAATTTATTTTCATTTTTGAAATTTTATTTTTACGTTCATTTTTAATTAATTGTTGCCCTGTAAAAAAAGTGTAACAAAACTTTTATAATTTGCTAATTTAAAACATTTATTTTATCAATGCGAAAATCAGACAAAATGAAAGACACAAAGAAGGATATTATTTTTTTTTGGTATCTTTGTCTTACAAAAAAATTACGTATTTTTTTCAATGGTAACTTAATTACAGACATAATTACATTATGATGTTTGAACCTTGTCATAAGAATTTTGTATTTTTTATATAATATTTGTGGTTTTCTTTGACGGTGCATTCCCAGTCCGGCGATGTGCATAACTTAAAAAAAACGTATCCCTAAAACTCAACTACAGAGTTTACCAAAAACATATGAAAAATTAGGACAGAACCTCTGGAGAAAGTTTTAGTTTGAATATTCTTTTGGTGAAAAGTTTAATACTCTGGGTACTGTATAAAAACAGACCGCATTTCGACCGCTGAGCAGAGCGGGACTGGGAAAACCTGCACAAAGCAAACTGACAGTCTAGAGAATAATAATAACAATCAAATTGGGATTTCAAGGTGTGGACAAGACACAAGCGATGCAATGCTGTGCAATCTATAATGTATAATCTAAGTTGTAAAGGTATATTTCATTAAGGGTTCATATTAAATGCATTCCCATAAGCAGACACGTATAAGGTCGCTTACAAATGTTGGATGTGTACCTAATGGAGTTGTCAGTACAACTTTTTGTGGAAAAAATGACATGTGGATTATAAACCTACCAGTTTTTGGAGCCGGAACAAAGAATTTTGCTAATTGTATTTTTTTATTGAACGATAAAAATTGTCGATAAAAAGGGACTCTTCCGAGCGACTTTGTATCAGATTTGTACTGAAAATTGACCCATAAATAACGAATGAAAAAGAAAAAATATTTTTGAAAGTGATCAGAAAGGGAAAAAATGTTTACGATTGTTGTATGAAAATAACCGTTGGTTCTTTATTCTATACGTTTAATCTAAATTGAAGGAATATATCGGCGCCTTAAAGGTTAAACTGAGTTAGTGCTGTTTCACTGATTTGAGAAATCGCGGATCAAACATTTTATTAGGAGAAATTTGTCATAGAAAATAAACTAATTACAAACTTCTAAACTACAGGGTTTTCCCACTTTTGAAGTGTTTTTCTCTCGTAGAAAATATGAAGAAAGGTGCATTGATCTGAGAAATCCATGTTAGCTTAGTACGTTGCTTATTCAGTATTACTTTACCAACATTTTTTTACTGTGTGGATGGCCAGTTTCATACCTACCTATAAGTCAAGGAAACATACTAAACCATATTGTTTATTATATATTAGTCTTTAACATAATAAAGTTTCGTGTCCAGACACGATGCCAAGTCTGTGATACGAACTGTGATGTTATTTAGTCTTGTGCTAGGTTTGTTAGAACAACCTTTGCTACGGTTCGCGGGGAAGAATTAAAATGAGCACTAGCAGAAGCAAAGAGTGAGGGTTCAATACTGAGCAGCGTCTGCTTCATTCTAGAACGTCGTCAGTCCGCTGTAAGTATTAATCAATAATCTGATATGAAAGTATGTATTGTGAACTCTCTCAACGTGATATGAGATAGTAAATTATACAAATATTATACAACGTCAACGACGTTACCATGTTGAAAGCACCGGTTCCCATAGATCACCGAAGTTAAGCAACATTGGGCGCGGATAGTACTTGGATGGGTTACCGCTCAGGTATACCGCGTGTCGTTGGCATCTTGGACCGGTCCGTAGTCCAGTGGCAACATTTCGGACTCGTAAATGCAAGGTTGTGGATTCGGATCCCGGCGGAGCACAAAAAAATATACCATTTATATTTCGAATGTGCTCTTCGCTGAGTTGAAAAATTCATAAACCTTTACCAAAGACCGGTCACTGAAAGGTCCATCTAATCTTACAACAACTGGGTCTTGCTTGAGAATTGGCGCTTTCTACAGCGACGACCAAGCTCGCAGAGGGCTCTTGAGGTGTGATACACACAAAAACAGCGCTCACCAAATAAATCATCCTAATATTATTATTATTAAATGCCAGCAAATGCTCCCTGCCTTAAAGGTTGGTATGAGGTTGGTATACCGTAAAAATTGGCTCACTTTGCCGATGTAACTATTGTCTTAGGTAAGGGTGGGAGTTGTAGGGTTATTGTTCATTTAAGATGTGGGTTTTTATTTTATTAGTACACATGCATGTGGGCGTTCTATATATATTATCCAACAAATTTACAATAATTTTTGGGAAAGTTTAGCCAGCCTTCATAAGAAATTTGGACTTTAAAAACTCTCATTTCTTCACATCCATGAATACAATTAATGGCTTGTTATCTTCTCTTGTGAAGTTTTTAAATCTATTTAAGCCTTTATGTAAACCTACTTTTTGAAATGGCTATTAAAGTCGAATTTCAATTGTAACAAAGAAAAGTGAAAATTTGTCGAGTGAACGTTAATATTTTACAATAGCTTTATTCCTTTAGGTAACCGGCCGGGTGTGCTTCCGTCTTAGATTCCCATAGAGACTCTGAAAAATCAGAGTAGGGCAGTATGAAAGCTTTTTAGGATAGTCAGTAAACTGTCTACTATCTAGAAATGAAGGTTGTAGAGATCAGCACACATTTTAAGTTGGTTGTGTTGAGTGAGAGGCATGGGGATTATTTAAATCAGGACAGTTACTGAAAATATGCGTTAGTAGTAAATATACTGTTACGAATGTGCGATTGTGTGTCCGTGTGTTTTTACTTGTAATTGTGTTTCTGTGTGTTTTTTTTACTTGTGTGAGTGTGTCTCTAGATGTAGGTGTTTGGATAACTGTACTAGTGTTTGCTTTAATATTATGGCAAAATCATCTAAATCTAGCAAAAAATGTTCCAGTTCGCAATGTTTCGAGAACCGTCCTTATATCATACTTCATAAAAGGCCACAGCCATCTGTACCGCAGACTAGTATCAGAGCCATTGAACCAACCAGTTAAAATCCACTCAGTAATCGAACAAAATGTGAACAGAATCTTAAAATAAATTGCGTGAAATAAATTAACCGAAGTTTTTTTTATTAAATTGAACCCGTAAATCGTAGCAATACATACACAATGATAACTTTATCATTGTATAAGAATGTGTATAGATCTCGACAGAAAACTTCAAATTATTGGTGAATGTGTGTATGCATTTTTATTAAATTTATTAAATTGAAGCCGTAAATCGTAGCAATACATACACAATGATAACTTTATCATTGTATAAGAATGTGTATAGATCTCGACAGAAAACTTCAAATTATTGGTGAATGTGTGTATGCTTTTTTTATGTAAGAAATCATGTTCTGATTTCTGTAACCGTGAGTGAATAAACGGCTTTTTAGGCCAATAAATAACATTTTCAATTTCTGTAACTGAAACTTTAATGTTGTGGCTGTACCACTAGGGATGACACTATCAAATAGTGTATTAAATAATACGAAACCTAGGCTGTTCTTTGTTCTTTGACCTACAGAAGTCTGAAAAGAACAATAAGAGGATTTTAAAGCTCTACGGAAAAAGAGAAGAGGAACCTATATTTTGTGGTACATGATGACTTTAAAAAGAGATGGAAAATACTCGATTCTCGAAAAATTCGATTACTGTTTTATCTACGATAAAAAACACATGTAGAGGAAATAAAATAAAATTATAGTTTAAAAGTGAAATTAAAAATGGAGTATTTGCCATAATTAACTAAATTTAGTCACTTAATTTGACCGGTCCGTAGTTCAGTGGTAACACTTCTTTCTCACAAAATTCTTTTCAAGTACGTTTTTTTTAAATATATGCACCAGTCTAGTGATAACGCTTCAGACTCGTAAATGGATGGTTGTGGGTTCGATTACCGGCGCGGCGGAGCACAAAAAATATACCATAAATTTTCAAATTTGTTTTTCGCTGGGTTGAAAAATTCATAAACCTTTACCAATGACCGGTCACCAAAGGTCCATCCAGCCTTACAGCAACTGGGTATTGCTTGAAAATTGGCGCTTTGTAGCGACGACGATCAAGCCCGTAAAAAGGTCGATAGCTCAATTGGTAGAATGCTTGCATTCCATGCCGATCTCAAGTTCGATCAAGGTTCGATCTCAAGGTTTACTCAGCCTTCACAAGAAATGAGAACCAGCTCCCCCGGGAGTTGGGAAACCCCCACTTCAACTGAAAGTGGTTGGTGTGAGGCCGGCCCCCTTACCTGTAAAAATAAATAGGTCCCGAATCGCCACATGCAGGCAAGAAGTTACACTATATGTGTAGCTTAGTTGCATTTTGCATTAGTCACAATTTTCGGATGTTTGACGCACCGTTATGGAAGAAACCAAACGTCCATACCTCCAGTTTAAATTTGCAAGTTTATGCTTATGGGAAAACTGCGATTCATTTAACTTGAGGTATATTAAGATCATGGGCAGAGATACTCCTATGTAAATTTGTGAAAAAAACCACCCTAAAAATATATTGCATCAAGTTTTAAACAAGCTTACAATCCGAATTTGTACACTGTCCTCGTCTGTAACTAGCGTCAGAGACTGTTCGGGGCTTTGCTTTATCGCAGAAAACACGGGTTAAGTGGATCCGCTGAGAGAATGCCGGCTATGGCATTTAAAATACTTTAAAATGTCATTTTCCTGCAGCTTTGTCATGCTGATAATGTAGTCTGAGCTTCCACCTACAGTCACAATACACCTCTTCATGTACATCACAGTAAACGAGACAGCGTTAGTCCTGTGTACTTGCGTCAACTATACTTTTTACGAAGTAGGTGTGTAGTTGCATTTTTTTTGTATGTCTGTCAAATTAAGGAATGTCTGTCAAATTTTTATAAAATTCTTGGAATAAACTTTTACTATCTCACATAGTAACACCTCGTTATTACAAATAATATTTCTATAATATAATTATGTGTTTTTGTACCACAACTATGCTGTTTATATAGAGAAACTTCTTAGCGTGTTGTCAAAAGCCAACCAGTCAACCAGTTTGGGTACTTGGAATGGGGGTTTCACAGCTCTCGAAAAAATTGGGTTCATATTTTTTGTAAAGGATAGTGAACCTTGCATATTAGATGGACTTCTGTTTGGTATTTTGGTTTTGGAAATTAATAAAAATACGTGAAACTATTTCTAACACCCTTGATGGGGATCGAACTCTAGACCTTTGGCATGGAACAAACATTATTCTAACAAAGCTCTAGAGGATAAATACCATGTAATGTAATGTCAATGTAAAATTGATCGAAATTTTATATAATATGTACATAGAGTTACGAAAAAAGAATTGCTTATTATCATACTCGTATCATCCACTTACAGACATACAGAGCCTTTTTAGCAAAACTCGTAATTTCAACGAAATATAAACACAAACATTAAATGATGTTATTAGTAACTTCAAAATCAAATAACTGTATGAATTGAAACCGTGATATAATTCAGGGTTATACATATTCGAATAAACAAGTGACAGTTTGAGTACACAACGAGTTTTAATATTATTAAAAAGATGCCTCTTTTTCAAAGTATAAACAATTTATACGAGCTTTTTTAAAAAAAAAAAGAGCTTATAATAGCTCTTTTGTTGATAAAACAAAATCAAGATCAGTAAATGTTTACGATGAATTATTAGAGGAGCATAAACGTTTAAGGGTTCTGTGTACAGTTGTTATTTCATGAAAGCATTTTAACGACATGAAAGCATATTTTATGCAGACATATTTACGACAAGAGTGCATATAAATGCATGCACTACTTGCAGTTGCATTATGTTTATAGAGAGAGAGCCGCAAATCGGTTTTTCCTCCCCGACTTCATCGCAAAAATTTAATCTGTTTTGTGATTACTAAGGGAGAAGCTGTTTTGGTTTTGTTTTTAAAACAACGACACGAGCTTTATGATAATATTTGAATTAAAATTTCTAAATTACAAAATGATGTCAAACATGTAGAACCAATGGTGGCAATATTTTTTTGAAAAAGAGATAACTATGTAAAAAAGATAGAGAAAATGGCATATTATGGTTTTTTCTTTTATTTATCTTGTTTTCGAAAAAAAAAAACCTAGATTGTCGCCTTTGCTTCTATTTTCTTTTTTAAATATTTGTAAATATAAAACTGAAAGGATTTGTTATGTGTTACAATAAAAACAATTTATCAATAACGAACAATTTGTTTACAAAATAGACTGAAAGATTATTGTTAAAGTTTTGTTTTACATTTTTTTTATCAATCCTTAAGGCGTATGCATAATCATGTCATTATTTTTGTTAATGAACAATGAGAGATTAAATTAAAAACCAAAATTAAAAAAACCTGTACCATTTTATTCCTCCATTTATAAAAACTACAAAAAAAAAAGCAAACGAAAAAAAACCACAGCAAAGTAAAATAACCGTGAAATGAAAAACAATGCAAACAAAAAAAAAAATCAACTCAGTTTTTTCAGTCGAAGCGTTTTACTTTCAGTTATGAAAACAGTTTCGAGTTGTTTATTTTACGTCAGTTATACCAGAGCGGCTCAAAACGAAAAGCTACGCGAAGCACGTCCGAACGCTTCGAAAGCTCGCGCCGTACTGAAAATTCAAAAGCTCTGCCTGTAAAGCACAACTGCTCGAAAAGTTTCAGATTCCCGACCCATCACTCTTGAGTCTGCAAACCTTCATATTTCTCTTCCCCCTTTTTTCAGGTTTTTCGGCCCAAGTGACAATTTTATTTATCTGAAAAGTTTCTTTTTTTTTGTGCGAGCGAAAAAAGAAGTTGTATTTTGATGTTGAATTGATAGATGTTTTAGTTAAAAAAAGTTCGCGAAAGTTTTCAAATAATTTATGATGAAAAAGTGTGACGAAGGTCACTGTGTTTTATTTTTTATAACATTTTTTTTTGGTGAATCGGTTAAGCGAAAATGATAAATCGGCGACCTCGTTTTTTGAGACTCTTGGAAGATTTGCGATTTGTTTCGTAATATGATTTCTTTCATACATTGTTTCAAAGTTTTTTTTTACTTAAGGTTGAATAACGTTTACTTTAATTAAATTATATCGATGTCTTGATGAAGAGGCAGATATTTGTACTCGTACACAAAACAGAACCTTGGGTTTCACTTCTACGTAATATTTAATCTAAGTTGCAGAAATATATAAACATTTTATGCAAGCCTATAAGTAGACTTATAAAGCTCAAATCTATTTGTCCTTCACTTAACGGTTACTATGAAACTGACCACCCATACTATAAAAAAAATGTTCCAGTTCCCACAAATAATACCAATTTTATATCAGGGAAGTTGGCAAGGGTTAAAAGGTTTTTTTAAAGTCTATGCCTTAAATTTAATAAGTACACATAACGCATGTGTAAGTGTACACATACACGTATGTGTTAGTAGACATGCATTCAATATGAATGTTAAATGATATTATTTCTTTCGTACTGAAATTATAAATTTTAATTTTAATTAAATAGGTTCTTTAGTTGATTGGTAGATATATTTTTTGGCCATAGCATTAAATAATGTATTAACACTTTAAAGTTAAAACCAATTACGCTTTCATGTTTGTTTGTTGAAATCATTAACACAAAATCGTTGGACGATATTTCACGTTGTTTGTACAATAATTTACTTACTTAGTGAACAGTGTCCCGAGTGTTAAGCATTACGTAAACTCCCCCCAATCGCGTAAATCTAAAAAATGTACGATAGCTAAATCACTCACTAGAAGTCCCGTCGTATATTTAATATACTTTCAATTTACGTAATCGTGGAGAATTTATCTTCATGTTTTATACTCACGGTATAGTACAAAAGTATAAAACTCAAAGCTTAAACTCAAACATAGCATTCACCAAAAAAAAATACAGACTCTGAAGCAGTGCCGCTAGTGAGCGTTTTTGTTTGCATTCATTTTGGTGAAACACCTTTTTTGAGTTTAAACGTAATGTCTTATAGATAGTGTACTAATGTGCCACCTAATCGACACGAGTACCGAAACACAAACTAAGTATAACAAAGATGTATACGTCAGAAAGCTGGGAGTAGGTGAATGGCGGCAAACAACATTTAGTACCAATATTTAAATTTAAAATCAATAATAAGTAACGAAAGAGAAAACAGGAGAGAAAGGCTTTCAAGATAAGCGTCCATGTGCTGTGGGTCCTTCTGACACATTTATACAGGACGGTTATTTGTGTGAGTTCAGTTCGATTCAGTTTTCTGAAAACTTTTCCTGTAATAATCCTCTTATATCCTGTATCATTTTCAGTTCCTTATTTTATCATTTGTCTTGGACGGCGCCCCCTCCGGTGTCAGACCACTCAGACATCCCAGGATAAGATGGGCAGACAATGTCGAGGCTGAAACCAAAGTACTGGAAGTAAGAAGTCGATGAAAAGAAGCAGAACAGAGTCCTGGAGGATTGTGGTGCGGGAGGCCCTGAGCCTTCAAGACTTGTGAGCCAAAGAAAGTCAAGTAGAGTAGATTATCCTTTAATAATAATAAAACACATCCACCCACTATTTTCCTTAACGTTGTATTATTCATTCAACCGCTAGGGCATCAGCATAATACACGGCAGCTCTGTTGATTTGATTAGTCGGGAAAATCGAATACCGGCTTTATATCGAATACCGGCTTTATATCGCATCCCGGCTGCAGGCCAGTCGAATTATTTCCCGATGCAAATTCCTGGGATTGGTCACTCCCCCCCTCCCCCCGTGATTTCCCATGAGGTCTCCCCCGCCCCACACCTACCCTCTTTATCCTAGAAATTCCTGACCAACCCCCTTCAATGCATTCCGTTAGTCAGTCTAGTTCCGACACATCACGCGTACTTACACACTGGACAGCAGTCTTCTGGTTTATGAGTCTACATGCAACATGTGTAAGCATCAACTTACATGCGTCTACTTGTGAGTATGCTTTTAATATAATTCTTAAATGTTAGTGTTTATTTGCAAATATGATTATAGAATATTGAATAGACAAGGGAATACAAATGGTAGTTTGTAGGTGTGATGTGAAGAATTGTAAGAAACAAGTAATTTTTAACTCTTTAATTAACTTTTTAGGCGAAAACGTTTGGCATATTTAAATAAATAATAAGTGAATTAAAACAGTGTATTTTTAAATTAATATACAATGGACTTTCACTGTGTGAACCACCAAACCCTAAAAAATATTAATTATTAACTCCATGGAAACAAGCGGCTGAGGATGGATTTGAGAATGGTGGTATAGGTACAATTGTATATTTTTATCGACTAGATGTAAACGACAAGTGATAGTGAAATGGTATGTACGGTGCAAATAGAACACTTTCGGAATATGAGTTAAAACTGAGTTCAGTATTAATGAATAAAAGAGAAATGCAAGCTGTGCGAAGATGTAAAAGTAAAGGTATATATAACAATGTGATGAGATGGTTAGTGCATGTAGAAAGAGTGGATTATGAACAACTAACACAGCGTTTCATACAGAAGAAAATGTGAAAAGGAAGACCAAGAAATTAAATATGGTTTAATCGATTGGTAAAATTGTAAAAGAATGAAATAAATAGAGTGATAGTAAAAAAAAAGATCTATGAGAAAGTTGATGAATATGAATTAATTAAAAAAGGTATGCAAGAAAATTAACATTTTGAACATTTGTAAGCAAAGCGGCATGGCACGGCACCCCCATGTCTCGCTGAGCTATGTTCTGTCGATAGGCCTTCAAAACGACCACTACGCTCTGCCCTCACTGCTGTCAACAAGGTCATAGTGCCCAAAAGAGCGAACACATCAAATATTGCAGACAGGAGCTTTGCGGTGGCCGGGCCGGTTGCCTGGAACAATTTGCCCGTCGGTGTTCGCGTGAACCAGCCTACCACCATCTTCAGAAAGAGACTGAAGACACTGCTTTTTTCCAGAAGCCATGGCGCCCTTGAGATGGTACTGGACCATTAAATGGCGACACAGGAAAGAAATCATCCATCATCATCATCAATTTAGCAGCGGCTCTGGCTTCTCCTGGGTGAATGCCGACAGAATTACGGTTACAGTTACAGAATCATTTTTTTGTCATTGTTTGACTGCGGACAGTCTGTCAGTTGATTAAAGTATTTGTGATGGGTTGGCATCGGACTGACTCTCCCCCACTTGTGCCGAGTTGCTCCGAGTTGATCCGAGTTGCTCCGAAGCATCGCAGAATACGGAGCAATTATTGCGACAGGCTCTCCTCTCATTACTCTGATTATTGGATTCTGCGTATTGTTCTGATGAAGATTCTGCAATGGGAAAAACTTCGTCTAAATAATTGCGATTTCTAAAAGCTGTATTCAGAAAATGTGTTTTTTGTCGCTGGGATGGTCGAGGGGAATAAGGCGTTGGCGCTCGAGTTTTCGTTATTGACACTAGCGCTGGTTCAAACTCCACTTGTGCCGTGTCCTATCAACAATAACTTCGACCCTGATTCAACAGATGTCATTTGGGTAATTATTAATTCTCGTAATTCATAAAAAAATATTGAATAATGAATTATTCAATAATAATGTTAAAACCTGTTTCTGGACAGGCAAAGTAGGTTAATGAATTGCATTCTCCTTGACAAATCTTTAAAAAAAAAGGACATATGTAGACACCATTGACTTGTACGTATAGGTCCTATGGGTTTTGATTACTATAATAAATTTAAAAAAATGATCTCATTTTTGTCATTGTCATCCATATTTAAGGAAAGGGTAGCAAGATTTGCAGTGCTTATGTTCATTTGGGGTGTTTAAAATTTTATTTTGTAGTCAAGTACACATGCAAGATCTGTAATTGTGCGAACTCTAATGTGCTAGCTTGTGAGCATTAATTACATATTAATCATAAATGTTAACACATCTTTTCAACTACGATTGTAGATAGACCCGGTTCACACATGAAAGCTTTATCAAAAACAATGCGAGTGACAACCCTCAATAAGCCTGGTCAATAGCTTAGTTGATAGAACAATAGCGATCAGAGTCGAAGGGTTAGGTCTCATTTTTCACCGAGGATATCAGTAATAATTTCCCGTCTCGTTGTTTATTTCAAACCCAAAATCATCGTACCGGAAAGGTTTTACTCAACCTTGAAAACAAATGAGAACAAAAGTGGTTGGTGTAAAGTTATCTTCCTTACCTGTGAAAATAAATAGATTCCACTCCTAATATGAGACTTTTTTCGGGATAATGCGATAATATATGTAATGGGATGCTTTATTTTGAAAAGCGCCTTTTTCGTATGTAGTACACCTCTATGTAAAGAGTTGTACTGTATGTGTAGCTCAACTGCATTGTGTATCATTTTAGACTTCTTCTCCTCTGGTTTTATTTGTTGGATTGGTTTTGTCTGCCGTAAATGACCTGACGGTTTTTATACAGATAATAATAATATTATCATGATTTATTTGGTGAGCGCTGTTTTTGTGTGAATCACACCTCGAGAGCCATCTGTGTGCTTGTTCGCTATAGAAATCGCCAATTCTCAAGCAAGACACAGTTCCTGTAAGGATGAATGGACCTTTGGTGACCGATCTTTGGTAAATGTTAATGAATCTTTCAACCCAGCGAGGAGCATATTTGAAAATATAAATAGAATATTTTTTTTGCTCCACCGGGATTCGAACCTACAACCTTCCATTTACGAGTCTGAAGCGTTATCACTAGACTAGTACACATATTTTAAAATAAACGTACTTGAAAATAATTTTGTGAGAAAGAAATACATTCTGAAATTCAAGGCCGAAAAATTGGCTTTTCACAAAAGTCTGTAAAGTCCTGGTGTGTTCATATACATAACGGAGTTTTTCACAAAAAAACTGAAATAGGTTATTTGAATGTCTAGACTGAAAAAAAACTTATCTACCCTATAAGTTTTTCACACAGGTGTTATCATGAAAAGTAGCACAATATATATATTTTTTTCATTATATTAACCTGTATTTTGAGCAGTTGGGAGTCTTAAAATATCTGTGAAAGGATTTGGCACATTTATAATATCCCTCGACTATGTGACGTTACCCACAATAAATAAATAAATAGATTTCCAAAAATAAGGGCTTGTTTGAAGGTCGGCAAGAGTTGCAGGGCTTATGTTTATTTGAGGTTGTCTTTTTATGATGTCCACTTACAGCATTTGTAAGCGACACAGGTGTCTGTTTTTATTTGCATTGAAATTGATTTGTAATTTGTTATTATATCTTTGCAACTTGGATTAGAAATTATCATTATGGAGTCTAACTCAACACGTTAAAGAAAACACTTACAATATATTATTTCATTTAACCTATCAATAAAAAATATGCGCCAAAACACATAAATAAAATATTGTTTTGTAAAAATATGTCTTTTTTATGAAATTACAACATTCAATTATTTTTAAACCTTATTTTCGTTGCCAATTCTAGTGTGTTGAGATATTTCAGTCACATCAAAATCGGTAAGATGAATAATTGTAAAAATAAATTGGTATTTTTCCATAGTAAAATTGCCTAGATACTTTTTGAAATACCAATTTTTCCTTGGAAAATGAGACATTGGCCAAAAAGGCGTTCCAAATATACAGTTTGAGTGGTCAGTCCATGTTTTTAGTTAAAACTGAAAATGGTTTTATGTTTTATAACTATTTCACTTTTCATACAATTGCGGTTATATTTGTTTCAGAGTATTTATTTTTAACAAGTCGATTACATTATATAGTTCACTCTGCTACTTCTGCTTTGTTGGCTTCGCGGCTCGGTAATCAAAGGGTTACTGAATGCTTCACAAAACTGCAGCCTATTATTATATGTGACCAATGCTCATTCTCGCGTGTTCCAGACGAGAGGCTTCTAGAATGGCTATTTCCAGAGAGTACCAGAAGTACTAACAGTTCGACGTGTCAAACATACTCACGCTTACACACACACACATACATAGCAAGTAAATACACAATCACAAAAACATGCAGGCATGAATCTATGCATTCGTAAAAATATGATGCCTCTATGCTTTCCTATCTACATACATTTACCCAGATGCATTGCTATATACGTAGTTAGTTGTATAGACATAGAAGTGCATAGAGAACTCTTGCTTAAGATAAATGCTAGATGCCTGTCAGAATGAATGTTGCACTCAGGCTTGCACATTTGATGGTATGGGAATGCGCAGGTGATAATGCTTAGAACATTCCTGTTGTTTACAATACAGGATTTTAATTACAAAACCCATTTCCTCTTATTCATAAAAAGGTTGTAATTTGTGATCCGGTTTTATGTACATTTTTCCGTTCCAAATCGTTCGTGAAAACCGCTTATTTGTTGTTGTTAAAATCTAATGAATATGACCGAATATATTCGGAGTTTTAAACATTTCTTAAGCTTCACTCTTTTAATTTTATTCGGTAACATTATCCCTTGACTTATAAGTTGGTATGAGGCTCACTTTGCCAAAGTCACGTCCCCCCTGTTGCAGGAAAGGACGGTAATAGTTGCTGGGATTTTGTTAATTTGAGGGCTTGATTTTTAAGTTGTAAATACACATGTAGCATTTGTAAGCGAGAACTTACACGTGTTTATTTGTGCGCATGCATTTAATATGAACTTTAAATGGTAATATGTCTTTGCAACTTTGATAAGATTAGATTAAACTACAATAATTCATTTTAAAGAAACTTAGGTGTAAAACTTTTAGAAACATGCACACAATACGTGAATATTTAAGTAAACAAGAATCATTAAAGAACAAACAGATTTTATCATTCAAGACGTAAAAAAAAGTACTGAGGAAAGTGCACATTTCATTTTTTACGTCTAGCTCATACATAAAATGCTGTTTGAAATAATGATTGTTTATTGTTAAAAAAAAACTTTAAAGTACTGACTTTTTCAATTCAGAAACTAAATAATAAAAATAAAATGACATTAGCTGGGAACCCAATCACTCGAGAACGGCTCAAGCAATTTGGCTGCTCTTTATCCAAAAATGATATTTGTAATAATGAAAAGGTAAGTGGGTAAATGGTAAATTATTGCGAAAATTCCAGGATTCGATAAACGCTCAACAGTGTTTTTGTATGGTAATTTAGTATGAAACATTTTATGGGTATTTTGTATGAAAATCTGCATAATACAATTTAATTAAACATTCATCACATATTTTCAAAATACGTGTAGATTACCGCCAAGATGGATCGCATGAAGTTTGATTTCGTTCGGTAACAAACATTTTATATCGACATATTTTTTTCATATAAAATGAATGGAAGAAATTGTTTCACAAATTAATCACTATAAAATTGATTGCAGTTAAGAAAAGACAACGTCTGTCGGGTCAGCAAGTTGAAAATAAGATGCCGGAAAAATATAAAATACAGACGTAAAAGTTGAAACGAGTTTATTTTTCAGTTTCGCTGTTATAACGACTGCTCGCTATTTTTTAACGACGACGATCGCTAAGTGTGCGGAGGTAATAACGATCGTGCTTACACCATATTACCTATTACCGAGTTATGTTGATTTCACTGGACTTGAATAATTCCCAAGAAAAGCTCATGCATGTGAGGTGTACAGCTCCGCACCAACAACTAGACGATTTCCCATTTTCTATTCCTTATTTTGGTCTGCTCTGCAGTCTCGACACACTGATCGATCATTCTATCATGTCAGCGCTATGGCCAAGCGGTTCAATTTTACTGTCATAAACAACACAAAACTGGTTTACAAGCTACACCGTTTCGATTCCCGTCAAACCCTGGAATTAATAATTCGCTGAAATACAAAATGAGCATCTTTTAATGAGGCTCGCACGTGAATCGTCATAAACAAAATTGTATCATCACCCAGCCGGGTTGTTTGGGAAAATGCAAATAAACATTATGTTAGTGGTTGCTAAGCATGGCAACTGACGTTTGCTTGTCGAGGAAACAATTCCAAATTCAAGAATGTTTCGAGTCCGTTGAACATGTAATTGTTTATCTACAAGCTAATATGGGTTGGACAATAGTGCTTTTCTTTACGAATGAGTTTTCTTAACAATTACTGATTTGCATATCTCTTCACGAATTTAAATAAAAAAGTAAGTTTTTATTTTAATTCAAGGCGTTTACAAAGTTTTGCCTGTACGACTCTACCGGCATTTTTAAAAACTGTAATTTTCTCAAATTGGCCATAAATTTTACGACACCTTTAAATGACTTATATTCTGCTATTTCATAATAATATTAAACTGCTTTATTCACAGTCAGTTTCACCAAGCTCCAACTAAGCAATAACTTTGACTTCTACGCTGAAGTTGTAGAGGAAACACGAGTAATTAAGTTGAATTTGAAAATATTTGAATAGAACAATGCATAATGGTATTGTAAAAAGTATGTACCTGAATATATAATAACTTAGTTCCATAGCTTACAATATTTATTTCAAAGTAATATGCTTGTAACTTGCCTGTAATTTTTTCGTGTATTAAAAAATGTAGAAGATATAATTATGTGACAGCAATATTTGATCCTTGTGTATTCGAGATATTTATTACAAAAAAGTCATCCCAGTTTAAAGTAGTATCTTTTTCACACGTTCTATTTGTATCTTTAGTTTGTTCCTTAAATATGGCAGAGGATTTTCTTTCAAAGATGTTGAGAGAGTTTTGGTCGAGGATTCCTAAAATATGGCGCTGCAGAGCCTTAGTATCTCCTTTTGTGAACTCTTCACAGTCCTCAGTTCGTGTATTAAGGCATTCCACAAGAAAGGATTGGCAATGCGAAAGGCACACTACAAATAATTGACTTTTGAGAGGAGCACTGAGCCTATTAAAAGTAACGCTGCGTAAATATCTCAGATTCATTACAATGACAGTACATGTGATATAATGCCATTGTAATGTTCTGCCAAGTGTCGTTCTGTCATGTGTCGTTTTGTCACTGTGTTTTTCTATCATGGAACCCTCTAATTATGTAAACAAGCCACTAAAGATAAAATTTGATGAAACTGATCACATTGGTTCTCCGTAGATGCCAAAGATTTTTTTTTTACCAATGACAAACATACATAGCTCTAAGATATATCATGGCGCAGTGTTTTGTGTGGGCTTAAACATATTTAATATGGAAATTATTTTAGACAGCTAATTTGGTCTTGTATACAAAAGTGCGCTCGTTTTTGATGAACTGCAGCGAGTACCAACCTGAGGTGGCATTGTCATTGATATTTGGGCGCGTGTTTTGTCCCGCCACAAAGGCCTCGTGGTGTTTCTTTGTGAGGTGCGTGGTGTCGGCTAGCCGGCCTCTCTTATCTCTACCAGGGGCGCACAAATGGAAACAGCAAAGGTAAACAGCCGCCCATGATAATGTAAGCGAGTGACGGCTCAACAAAAGCAGCTGTGAGGTGTGATGAGGCTTAAGAAATAAGAAACCAAAAATATTATAAAAAAACAAATTAAATGCCGTGTTTAGTTGCTGTAGTAAAGAGCTGTGGAATGTCTTATTTTATGAGTTAATTTTTTTTTTCATTTCTACCTCTTGCAGAGAAGTAAAAATGTCATAAACGTTTGTTTTTTTTTTAAGATCAATGATTTGTTGTCAGAGGCTTGGTTTTCGTTTCTAAGAGCTTTGAAGATTTATTCCATCAGACAGGTAGCTAAAAAAGCTTGGGTTCAATCATTTTGCTTTTTGGTGTTTATTTTAAGCCCAAAATGAAATACCACCAAGGTCATCATTCACAATAAATGAGAAATAGCTCGTTGGGAGCTAGAAAACCTCCACTTCAAGTGGCTGGCGTAAGCCCGGTCCCCTTACCTTTGAAATTAAAAATCCTTTCTAAGACAACGACCGCGTTGTCTTGTTGAGGTTGCACTATCCTGAGTGAATGTAAAGGATGGGAATGTATGAAAAATGTGATGGATTTGAACTGAGAGAAGTATGCCATGGTAAAAATAAATGAAGGAGACTGCAAGGGAATAGTCACCCTATTAGAACGTGTAAAGGATATCCTTATCACAGCGGAAAATGTATACGAAGAGATCAACTGACATTTTTCCTGTCAAACGGTTTTCCGTTAGTTCCGCCGCCGGGAGTCCGATTACTTGACTTATAGGTTTGGTATGAGGTTGACCACCCATACTGTAAAAAATGGTTCACTTTGAATAAGAGTTTTAGGCTTATACGGCCGGCTGATGATGCTAGAGAGAGGTTTTTCGGGATCTGCTGCCGTGGTCAGACCGCGGCAACAGATCCCGAAAAACATCTCTCTAGCATGGTTCCCTTTGCCAATGTCACCTTTGTTTCATGAAAGGTCGTCAAAAGTTGCAGGGCTTATGTTCATTTGAGGGTTGGATTTTAATTTGTAAGTATACATGCAACATCTGTGAGCATGAATTTACACGTGCTTGTTTGTGGGCATGCATTCAATATAAATTTTAAATGCAAGTATATCTCTTTGCAGCTTAGACTAAAGTCTATAAACTATAATCTTCTGAAATCTGAATACGTGAATGTTGGAGTAGTACTGATGGATTGGAAGAAGGGAGTCATTGTTACCATTTGAAAATGTAAAAAAAATGTTTCTTGATTCAAACTGTTCACAGCTTGCTTGCACCCCAGGTACAGTACATTACTTTCGCGTCAGCAGGCTGGTAATTTGGCGGGAAGGGGGTCCACTCCGTAAAAAAACATCGTCGTCTGTCTCCGCGGCGCTATCTCCCTCAAATGACACTTAGGAGGTGCAGCGGGGTGGGGGGGGGGAGAATACTTGAAATTTATACACGACGAAGGGGTGAGATGAAGTACAAAGAAGACAGGTTTAATATGACGTCACAACCTCTGAGAATCCAATAATATTCTCGTGCATAAAAATATTGTAACGCAGAAATTTTGATTTCTGTAACAGCTACTGTACTAAGGTAAGGGATTTTCAGTTAGCTTAAAATAAATTTTGATTGTTGTTTATATCAACTTTTGAAACTGTTAAGCTTACCAAATCTTTTAAAAGTGAAGTTTTTTATAAGTGAAAAAAGCCTTTGCAATAATCTCTACGTTATTGAGCTATTTATGACCTTATCAAAAAACTTTAAGAGTAAGATATTTTTGCAATATATTTTTTTCGAATTGGTGAAGAGTAACATTGATTACTGAAAATTTTACTACTAGATGGACATAAAATATAACTTTCTTGTGAAAAAATAGCTGCAATCTAAGTTGCAAATATATGTATTAAAACTAAGAATTCACAATAAATGTATGCCCTCAAACTGTCGTCAAAATTCATGCTCACACATACTTCATTCGTACAAACAAAATAAAAACTCTTAACTCAAATAACTCTTAATTCTTGGACCGGTCCGTAGTCCAGTGGCAACACTTCGGACTCGTAAATGGAAGGTTGTGAATTTGGATCCCAGCGGAGCACAAGAAATATACCATTTATATTTCCAAATATGCTCTTCGCTAGGTTGAAAAAATAAATATACCTTTACCAAAGACAGGTCACTAAAGGTCCATCCAGCCTTACAGCAACTAGATCTTACTTAAGTATTGGCGCTTTGTAGCGACGACCAAGCTTGTAAAAACCTCTGTGGCACTACAAAAAGTGTCTAGAGTATCTAGAATCTAGGGAGTCTCCCGCACAGGATTTCTTAAAAAAAAACTGTAATAAAAAACTAAAATTGTGCAACTCGTCCCGAAAACGGTGTAGATTGGTGACATTATGAAATAACAAAGTGTCCCAATTTTTTATCCCCGGATAATTTTTACAACTACGATCTTATATATAATATTTTGCCTAAATCAATTTAATAAATCTGTTTCTACGAAAAAAAATAGAATTCCAATAATATAATACGTAAATGTTAGAGAAAGCCCGTTTTTCATAAAATATGAGCACTGATACGTTCAAGAAAAACAAATATATAGGAAAGGAATATTTTTAGCTTTGTTGTAGTTACAAAAATTGTAAACAAAATAGATTTGTAGAAAATCTTGTTGATTTTTGTTGCAAATTTGGTGAAGTTTTCTGAGCCAATTTTTGTTTTTTTAAGCAAACAATACAAACATAACGGAAAAGTTGATTTTAAACGAATAATAATTTAATAACAGAAAGGTCGTGCATGTATTTTTTTTTCCTGCATGTACCTGTGTTTTTTGACGAAAGTGTTCTAAAAGGTCACTTTTAATGGAAGCGCTAAAATGTTTTTATTAACGTAAAACTTTCAAAAGGGGAAATCTATATTTCAGGAAGAAAATCATATAATTGTGCTTCTATTTTAATCACCATTAATCGCACGAAAATCCGGGGTAAGAGTCTTGGCCTCCGTGATCAACCAATGCCATAGCTGCCTATCCAACGTCTTCATTCTCAGTTCCATGCTCCTGCCACTCCGTCTGACCGAGATTTTTCTTAAAAATTTGAGACTGTTTAAGGGTGTTGAGATCTTTAAATGATTTTGGAGGAAATCGTCGTAGGCAGAGCATGTTGGCAAAGATGAACCATGAAAAAAAGGGATTGAAGACCTCGTGAGGACAAAAGAAGAATCTAACATGATGGTCAGACGACATAAAGAGGATTGCTGGTGACTGGATGCAGAAGGCCCAGGATAGAGATGCCTGGAGAGAGATGGAGAGGGCCTACATTCAGCTTTGGATGAGAGTTGTTGATGAAGTAAGTTAACATTTTGACATTTTCCTAGCTGATATTGTTATGAAAAATCTCTTTTTTTTACTTCCATCTGACACTTACAAACAGGACGGGTATAAAAAAGGTTTGCGCATATTCACCAACATTTTTGGGACTTACAAATTTTGGTATTTTTCAGTGTTGATCTTCGATCCAGTGTTTCTAACTTCTAGATTTTTTTCGGGACTCTAAATTCTTCCATGACTTCGTCCCGTCTCTGCAAGCCATCCTCCCTTCCACATGCCTCCCCTGCTCCTGAATTATAAATGACATAATAGATTGCGCCCGCCCGGACGTTTTCCCTCCATTCCACTTTCAGACAGCTCTTCACCCCTTTCCCTCACACCAGCCTTAAATTTCACATTCTAACTCAACCGTAGCGTTTCCCAAAAAAAATGTATAAACCAAAACGTCCCGTAAGCGCACTGCCTCAGTTTCCACATATATATTTATATACGCTGTGTCTGAGTTTTACGTAATGTTTATACTTGAGGAATAGCACACTCTTGTCTGTTGGATTTTTGCATGCAGGATCTTCCAAAAAAGTGGCTGAGGTAGTGTGGAGGAAGGGGGGAGGGATGTGAGAAGAAGTTGAATGGAAAGGATGCACTTAGGTATAAACTTCATTGGTTGTTTTTACGCTTTTCGAAAACAATCATAATTTTATGTTGACTTGTTTGGTGAGCACTGAGTTTTTGTGATTCACTCCGTAAGTTTGCTCTACGAGCCCAAGACAGCCTCTGAGAGACCCAATCGCTGTATGACGCGATGGACCTTTGGTGACCAATATTAATAAATAAAGGGATATTAATTTTTCAATCCAACAACACATTTAGGGAATCGAACTCACAGCATTCCAAAAGTGCGTAGCGTGAACGGAAAGTCTTGAGTTCAATACCCGGGGGAGCAGAAATATATCGTTAATTTTCAAAATTTGGTTTTTCGTTGGCAAAATTTAGTTTGCCTTTTCCAATGACTGGTAATCGAAGATTCATTTTGCCTTCCAGCAATTAGGTGTTGATTGAGGATAAGCGCTTTTTATATCTGATCTTGCAGAGTGCTCTTGTGTTGTGATTAACACAAAACAGCGCTCCCAAATAAATCATCACAATAGTACTATGTACATACATATTTTAATGAGCTATACAAACACAAAGATGAGTTTATTTTCGTAGCAAATTTACATACGTAGGTTTCTCCTCTGAAACATTGGAATTCCTCTATTGTATTATTGAAATAATTATCAAGAAACATTAGAATAATAGTCTGTGTGTTTGATTATTTCGTTAGGGTTGTTTAGAGGTCGCTCAGAACATCCAAGGGAGGCGGATCTGTCCGAGTTTTGTTTAAACTCAACTAAAGAGTTTAACAAAAAGTGTGTGAAAATTGAAACACTCAGAGTTGGTGCTGTTTTAGTTAACATATATTTTTTGTGAAATACAATAGTTTATTTAGAGTGGATGAATTTATACTTGGGGTACAATAATCGAGGGGGGGAAAGGGTTCCAGCCATTGTTAAGGGATGATCTCAAAGAGAATCGCTGCAGGCAACGACGCGGTGTATGATAATTAGAAATCATAACATTTTGAAAACAACATTTTAAGATGGAGAAAAGAATACTTATTTTGTTTCCGTATGGCGAATCGATTTCACTGTGTCACTCGATGATGTTTTACATTGTTGACTACCTCTCGGCCAACCACTGCACCACATTTGCATTCACCCTGTGGATCTAGACTTCCTGGTGTCTTCCCACTTGACGCTCTTCAACCTGGTGTTGTATTGTCTGGTTATTTGCTCCATAGTCATTCTCCAAAGAATAACTTTTGCCCCATTTGTGCAATTCGTGGTTGCAGCGTCTTTAGTAAGTGTGAATTCTATTTCGTTGAACCCAAAATTTTAGAAGGAGGTTGCAGTGTTGCTCGTTACACTTCCATTATGGATATTTGATGATAGTTTTTGTTTTTCATCGGGGTTACGCTGTTTTATCTATTGAATTAAAAGTCAATAATACAATGCCTTTTGCACTTTTATTATATGGATGTGACACTTGGATCTTAAAGGTCAACATTTTGCATTTGAAAAGTGGCTATATCGCCAGACATGGTATTGTGGTCAGCCAAAGAAATAGTTTTTCTTTTAAGCTGTGTTACATTTGCTAGCAAGACCATGATACGAATGCCTCAATTCACTCACATTACTACATTGTTAAAAAAAACTGTACCTATTGGTTTCGTTTTCTGGGGAGGGTGTGTGATGTTTTCAATGATGTCCATGTCTTCAACGTGATATTTATCTGCTTCGAAAGTAACAGCCGCACTCCGCAGATTTATTCTTCACTGATTAGGAGGAATTTTTCTTAACTTTTTCTTGTCTGTCATCTTTTGTTTTTCTTTTTCATATTCAATATTTCCCCATATTCTTTATTTTACCTACATACCTATTAAATCCTTTTGTTCCAGGTGGTCTACCGTGTTTGTCTGATCGTTTATATACCCATCAACGACTTAGCTTCGCCTTATCAGGCTGAAATGATTTCATCGGTAAAAATGGTTGTAAGGAGGCAGAAACTCAGATCTGCGGTTGATCGTTTGGTTCGATTTGGTTCAGTCACGCCGGCAGACGCACGCAAATTTTGGGGACAAAAATGTGTATTGTATTGTATTAGTGAAGGGTTTGTTAATATTCCCCATCAGACAAGTATATTATCATCGTCCAACAATAGTAGCCTGATGTAGGTTTGATTCATGTGTACTTAAACACACAATAAATTACCAAACGGACTCCTCTAGATCTGGGAAACAATACCTACCTACATATACGAGTGTACCTACACCTTTGTAGTCTATATTATTTTAATATCTAAAACTCTACCATTTTATGTATACAGTTTATATACTAGCAAAACTTAATATTCCCCTCAACGTAACTAAGCTGCATATGTAGAGTAACTTAAGAAATATTTTTTCAAATAAATGGAAAAAAATAAGATACACTTTGCTCAATCGATTTATTTTCAAAAAATAATGTACAAGACAATACAAACTAAACAATTATAAATTGAATAAAGCTCAAATAAAAACAATATGTAAAAAAACTCAAATAAAATGAACTAATATAAACAAGACCTAAAAATAAAGACTACATACATTTCCTTTTAACATAGCAGAGGTCGTCGCCGAATACATGAATTCATGTACTTACTTGATTTTTTTTCATTTTTTAATGTTCATATATTTTTTCTAAGCTACTATTTATTTATATTGTTTTAAGTCATTTATCCGTAGAGTTAGCCGAGATTCATTGCCAAAGTCAAAATCTAAGTTTTGAGAAAAAAAACATAAACACAAAAGATAAAATTATTTTAAACGATACAATCGGAAGTTTCATCAAAATAATTCATTCCACTGTTTTAGCTAAGTCGTTTTAATTATTTATTATTAAATGAAGATAGATAGGTTTAATCTTCATTTTTATAATCAAAATAGAATTAAAATACAAAATATTTTTAAGGCGTGTAAAATCTCTCCTTAATACAATAAATTGTAATTGACATAATGATTTGTAAACTAAAAGATTTTTCAAGAAATCTGCCAAAAATGAAGGGCTTTTATATTACAAATTGAAAAGAAATTTTAAGGCAATGACACTTTTTTGAGGAACCGTTGTAGGAGAACATCAAGTATTCTCGGTGTTTTGTTCTGCGCAAAGACTTAGGATAAATCATCTTGCAAAACGAGTGCCTCCTGAAAGCGTTGGCTACGATACCAACGAAACTTAAAAAAATCAATGTAAGTTTTCCTACATCGGTTTGTCAAATATCCGTTAAGTGTGATTAATATGAAAGTTGATTATAATTTGTATATTAAAAATTTAGCCTTTGTCTTTTTATGTAACTGAAAATTGACAGTTGTTTTACAAAAAACTTAATTGTTATTGATGTGTGTGACAGAATGTCTACAAGTGCTTCTTGAAAAGAAACAATATTTTTCAGAATGATTTGTAGAAAAATATTTCAATGTTATAAAGTTTTTACATTTACAGAGTGAAAAAATATTTTTAATATTTATTAAACAGTTTTTTTATGAACAACATAGTTTTATTTTCACAGCTCATGTGAAAATAAACTGCCTAAGCGCTATTGGACTTTATCCGTCCATCTTCAGTCTAACTCAGTTAGCCTCTGAGGTTTTTAATTACGTTTGATTCTGAACATGAATACATTGATTACATAATGTTATTTTTATCATCTTTATTGTAAAAGTAAATTAGGTTTCAGCTGCGACGGGCGCCGGTGCAGCTGTACTGCTCGTATTTGTAGAAACTGTATCATCTGCCTCCCTCACTCCCAACCAGGGAACTCGCTTTTGCAGTTCTTGGCTGCGAAGAAAATAGCGTTTCATTAAATAAGTTTACTGTGAGGACACAATTAGAGCTGTCAGCGTTATGGCCAAGCGGTTTAAGATGGTGACTATGACTGATGTGTTTGAAATATAAACAACGCTTGTTCGAGACCCATTGGACCCATTGATCATTAATCATAGTTCAACAGATGACATTGGGTATTTATTTATAATTTGCAAAGACATCGAAATAGGATTCAGGATTCATATAAAATGCATGCCCACAAGTAGACACATAAAAATTCGCGCATAGACAAAATGCCGCATGACAACATTCAACATAAAAACCCAAAATCTTAAATGAACTCCTGCCACTCTTTCCTTAAACTGGTTGATGTTGACAAAGTGAACCAAATTTGTACAGCATGAGGGGTCAGCATTATACCAAGCTTTTAGTCGACGAACTGATTATAAAGTGAACATTTTTAAGTGGTGAACGTGATTATTAAGTATTTTGTTGTGTTTGATAAGACCTATCAAGAACAGGTCTGTAGGTAACAGGTCTGGCTGAATGGTTTTTCTTTGAGTATGGGTCAAGGAGGTTAGCTTTTTTTTTCTTACCGATATCTGGGATGGTTGATGGCGTAGATCCAGGGGTCTATGCAGGAGACGATCTTGGCACACAGGGCGGGCATCATGGTGGCCACTGGGGTCAGCATCATCCTACAAACTCAACAGAGAACAGCTGCAGAACATTCTCATCGATAATAATAATAATAATATTAGGATGATTTATTTGGTGAGCGCTGTTTTTGTGTGTATCACGCCTCAAGAGCCCTCTTAATAATAATGTTTTATCTGTATATTACTTAGGGCCTGTTGCACCAAACTCCAATCAGACAGAAATCAAAATGATGTGTGATTTCTCACATCCAATAAAAATTTTCGATGCATAAATGTAAATCAGCTGATGCACATCATCTTTCCTGTTCAAATTCTATCATATTGTTACCCACTTTTGATAAATATTTAACTGAGGTCCTTGCCAGAATTAAGCAAACAAATTTGATGTGCCAATTAAATATTGATTGGAGGTTCGTGCAACAGGCCCTTAGTCAATCAACAAAAGGTTTGCGCGGATGTAAAAGTGAGAGCTGCTATTCCATGCAGAGAGCTCGGGTTCGAATCCCATCGAGGGTGTCAGAAATAATTTCCCGTTTCAGTGTTTATTTCAAACCTAGAATAGATTACCAGCAAGGTTTACTCAGCATTCACTAGAAATTAGTAACAGCCCCCTCAGTAGCTGGGAATCTCCCACTTCAACTGAATTGGTAGGCGTAAGGCTGGCTCCTTTACGTGTAAAAATACACTTCATACGTACACTTTACACGTACAAATACACTTTATACGTAGCTTAGTAGCGCACATATAAACTTCCCAAAATAAAGTATCCCACGAACCATGTAGTGCAGTTAGACTTAAGTTTTCCGACGGGAGTAGGTGAGTACAATATATTGAACAAAACAATCAAAAGACGATCATAAAACCTCTAGATTTTGAATTTTATAATTTTATAAAGCCGTTACCTGTCTCCGAAGGCCCCCGTCATGGCCACGAAGGCGTAAGGAGTCCAGGAGCAGATAAAGAGGAAGAAGATGGTGAAGGCGACCTTGGCGATCCTGATCTCCACGCTCTTGCTGGGATCCTGGTTGGCGGCCAAGGACTTCACGTTCATCTTCTTGGCCTGGTCCTTCAGCATCTTCTCATGGGAGCGCACCTATAATAATAATAATCTATAATCTAAGTTGCAAGGATATATTCATTCAAAGCTCTCAGATGTATGCCCACAAACAAACACGTGTAGTTCGCGCTTACAAATGCTGATTGTGTACTTACAAATAAAATCCAAACCTCAAATGAACATAAGCCCTGCAACTCTTGCCGACATTCCCTGAAACAGGGGTGACATTGGCAAAGTGAACCATTTTTAAATTATTTTTTACCTGAAGAATGCAAAAATGATTGACAAGCTGCATTTGCGGCGGATTCCCAGTAATCTAATGAAAATATTGCTGTATAATTTCTTTGAAGAGTGCTGTTGTAAATTACTTTCTGCGAGCTTGATTATCGCTAAAAAATGCACCGATTTTGATGAAGACTTGGAAGTGTTAACCACTAGACTAGAGGTTTCCAATCTTTATCGGTTTGCGACTTCCTAAGTCGCCAGATTTTTTTCGTGGTGCCCTTAAAACATCAGATTGACTTTCTTGTAAAATTTGAAAAAAAAAAAACAAAATGAAGTGTCTCAATTCTTGCTGTGTTATTCACACACAGCAAATCCATGGTTCAACCACCACCTAACGTGAATTTTAAATACAGATGACCCATGGATCAGCTAAGGGACAAGTGTGTTGTGAATATCTCCGTTGAAATTTTATTATTAAAGAAGATTGTTCGCCCCAAAATTCGAGAATTGAAAATTCCAAGGAAATTGCCACATTGTTTAAATTAATATTTCGGCATGCCCTTATGAGGGCACCGCGCACTTTGAGAACCACTGCATTAGACTGCAGATCAGTCATCTTTATCTGAGCACGCATATAGGTCGCGTCATGTAAAAAAAACGTTGGCGGCGAGCTGCGCAGTAGGCGATTTAGCGGACTTTTTGGTACTTGCGCGACTGTAACCTATACGCAAACACACCCCCTCCACTTCTCCTCAGCGTTCTTTTTGCATGACGCGACCTATACCATTGATAAGTAAAAATCTCTTAAAAAGCGATCCCAACTTCACTCTGCTTCTTCGAGTCATTTTTGATCTGGAGGATGTTCTTGAAGTATCTTATAATATCGACCCCGAGCTGTTTTCAGATAACGCCTGTATTAGGATGGAAAAAAAACAAGTTTTTTGCAAAGCAAAAAAATAACGACGAAGAAATTTTACGATGAATGAATACAAATTGGTAACAAAGAATCCCAAAGTCAACGGTCAAGACTTTTCGGTTCGCAAAAATCGAACAAAGAATAAATTAAAAAAATCGTGAGATTGTTGTATATTTTCATTGTAAAAAAATCCATAGTAACCCATTTTTTTAGAAAGTTTGTTTTTGAACTTTTTCGTAGTCGAATTTTTTTACACATTTATTTATTTATTTGATATCCTTATTCATCAAAATTAACTTTTTATTTTGTACTTCATTTGGTGTAATATTGAATATTATCTTGGTACCTGTTAAGTGATTTATATAGTAAATAAACCATTGAATTAAAATAACTTTCCAATAATATAATGCAAACGTAGCAGTCAAGAAACAAACTTTTTTAATAAAATGTAAGTACATCCATTTTACTAAACATAAGTTTTTGTCAATGAATTTTAATTTAAATAAAAAAATGCCTTGAAATGTTGTAAGAAAAGCAGATTTTTTTATACAAAAAATTTCTTGTCCCATAACTGTTTTTCCCTTTTTTTAAAAAAAATATTTCTTTTTTTTTAAATCAACGGACGATATACGTATGAAAGTGGTAGAATATTGATGCTAATTTGATTAAAGTCTATTTTTCAGGTTTTATTTTTTGGGCTGAAAACATCCAGATTGAATATTCACCGAACTTTTTCCCATATTTACCACGTACGATCCATTAATTAAAAATCTGCGAGTATCCTACAAAATATGCTCAAATTGCATGACATTTTTCGTATCACAAAAGCACTATTGGTGACGACAAATATTTATTGTCAAACAATTTTGAATGGTGTATAATTAAGTGATGATTGAAAAAATGATATTTTGTTATGTATTGCAAACAAGTTTTTTTTACAAACATCTGTAATTATTTAATTTTAAGTTACAATAGATATACCTATTGAAATTGGATGCTAAATATTGAAATTGTAAGCTGATAAGTATTAGAGTGGATGTATCTCTCCCTCGGTCGCGATTTTGCAAAAAGGGCGCCCGATATAATTTATAATCTAAATAGGAAAGATACATCGATTCTGGAGAGAAGTGATCTTGCTATAATCAGGATATTTGGGGTATTTTTTTTTTATAAACAAGGATGTGCTTACCTGACCAAATAATTGCGAGTAGAAATAGCAGATGAGTGACATTGGGATGCAGTAGCTCCAGACAAAAATACAGGCAACGAAGACTTTTGTGTCTTGGTCATCCGAAAGGAAATCAAACGAGCACGTTGTGAGGAAACCCTCTAAAAATGAAAATGATAGTTCAGTCAGTTTTTATTTCTTTTGATTTTTCGCGTAGAAAGATATTCTTCTACTTACCAGGTACATATCGTCCCCATAATTGGAAGAGCGGTAGCACAGTGAACGGAGTTGCCCAGAACCAAGTGAAAACGCACAACAAAATAGCCTGCGTTTTACTCAGTCTTCCATCCAGTGGACACGAAATAGTTCTGAAAAAACAACAGACTTCAATTTCAAAGGCTGTTGTCTAGATTTCGAAAGTATTATTTCTCTTAATTGTGTTCCTAATGAATGACGATTGTGACCCTTATGAAAGTTGCAATCCTTCTTCCATATATCTGCCATTACCGTACTTCAAGTAATGATTTGCCTGTTGTTGTATTCAAGGGATCTTGATCTCCCCGTGACGCGGATTATTCTCCTTTATATTCTCCAATCACAACCAGCCCTTTAAGGCTATTCTCGCTATTCGTAACTTTCAAAGGGGATAGATGGATGACTAAGGAAAAAGAAAGTTAAAAATGTATTAGTGGTTAAAACAAATATCTATTTTAGTTTAATGATTTGTTGAGAGAAAATACCAATATTCCATATAACCACATTAAAGGTGAGATACAAAAAGGAAAATCCAGGTGGTTTCAGGCCTTTTGGAAGTCGTAGAAGGCGATAGAGAAACAACATTGAACGCAATTTTGAATAGCTAAGTGTTATTGGCATATGGATCAAGGTTGCTCAGGATAGGAAGCTTCAGTGGAAAGTGGTATAGGAGACTCAGCGACCCCTTCAATACTTTTTGAGTAGTTTATTATAGCTTGCGTTTTGTCAAACCTAAATTTGATTGCTTGTGCATGCACAAAGTAAGATATGGTAATATAAGGAGTTTCTTACTTGAACCTATCGAAGGCTATGACAGCATTGGTCATAGCACCTCCTATCCCAGAGAGTGAACCCAGAGCAGCGTAGACGTTGCAGCCTGTCTCATAACCAAGGAGGCGCTGCTGGAAGGAGTTGAAGATGAACATGGGCATCTCAAGCATCATCAGCAAGTCAAAGATAGCCAGGTTGATGACAAACATGTTGGAGGCAGTCTGAAGCTTTTTAGATCTGAAAATTAAGGAAATCAAGCACAGATCTTAAAATATATTAAATAATTTTAATTAAAAATAACTTTTTTTATACAACACAGATTTATTTTCACATTTTTGAGTTAAACTGCCTAAGCGCTATTGGACTTTATCCGTCCATCTTCAGAGGCTAACTGAGGTAAAAACAAAAGAATCAAAATTCAAAGGCAAGAGAAAGTGGGTTGCTGGCCCGAAAAACGTCACCCACTTTAAATAACTTATTGTAACGGTGTAGTTCATGATAACCCTCTCTAATAAGTAAATAAATACAATCCGGTCGTAATATGAATTAAATGAAATATTTTGGATGCAGACTTACGTGGAGAAGATCCATATGACAATGCCATTTCCCAGGGTAGACATGAACATTAGCATCATGTAGATGAGCGCCAGCCCATAGTGCCAGTACTTGGAGGGAGCCGCGAAGTTCTTCCAGTGAGGATGGACCAGGCCCTGGTGCTCCGGGGGAAAATTGAATCCAAGGAACTGCTCCCCGGACACCTCGGATCTACAAGGTAGAACAGAAGTTATTATAAGATGAGTATCAGTACTTGAAGAGAGTCGCAAATTGCGGAAAGACCAGCTTAGGTACTCGGATGGAAAGTTGATCCGGATACAAGATACTGTGGACACCTAGAATCTACAATTCTACAACAGGAATTGTGATGAGGTAAATGTCAGTACTACCTTTTTATACAACGATTTACAAAAGTGTATTGGCCTATGGAAATGAAGCATGAACCCTAACAATTTAATCAACTGAGGCACTTGAGTTGTTTGAAAGGAGAAGGCTTCACTAAATATGTGGTCCAGGAAAGGATGAAGAAGAGTGGTGGATAGGCGAAATAATGGACTGTCCAGCATACAGGTGTATGTATATCAAACATCCACTATTTATTTTATACCACTGCTGAGGTTGGTGGGCTGAATATGTTCACAGAATACCAGACATATATATTTCCAAAATAATGATGACCGAGCATCCGGGAGCAAAAATAAAAGGAAAAAGGCCCAGACTGATATGGAGGGATGAAGTTTAGAGGGATGCGGCTGAGTTTTTACAAATTTTACAGACAGCTGTGTGGGAAGACAGCGGAGTTGGAGGCAGGAGTTGAAAAAGGCCAAGGCTCTAATTAGGCTGCAGCACCATTGAAGAAAAAAAAGAAGAAGACTAAGAGTGCTAGTACTTAGAGGATGACAATAATGGCGATGATTTGTAGAGCAACGGCCAACGACTCATATATTTTGTCACCCCAAGGGCGCTTTCAGCGTTACTGCGTCAAAGAAGTGGATCTTCATTCCATGTCTGAAAAATTCAGCATCTTTACTGGCACACACGTCTCGGAGCAGCCGATTCCTGGTGGATGGTTCAACAACAGCGTATGCGCGATCATCAAACAATGTGGTCAATTTCCTAAACGGTAAGGCGACAATTGTGAGTGCACCTTACAGAGATCACAGAGTGAGATCCCTCTCACTCAGACTTCTTGGAATGGTCAGTATCTGATGGTACTATGTCACAACTCTACGCGTACAAAGTTTGAATTTGGAGCATCCGTGCAAAAAGCGTTTCGAGTTTATAGTTGAAAAAAAAAAGATTTATTTTTTAAAAATTGTTTAGAAGTGAAAATTCGTTGTTCTTTCAATGCCTATTTAGAAATACGCATTGAGCTTAAATGAATTGTAAGAGTACGTAAAATTTATTTTTAGAATTCGTTTCTGTTTTGCTTTGATTTCATACGATGAATAAAAAGGCAAAACAAATATTGTTACAAGCTTAAAAAATCAAACGTGCGCCCCCACAATACAAGAACATTCCACATCAGAATATGTTTGAATATTTTCATTAATTTATTCATCGTACACGTTACAGATTTTTTTTTATAAAAAAAAACTTACGCCCGAAAAGCTTCAGCAAGAGGCCCATATTGTAGCACACTAAAATTTGTATACATTTTTGAAAAAAATATTTTACTAAAAAATTATATTCGAGTATAAATTAAAAATATTTCAACTACTCTCTTTATGGTTTTTCGCTGAAATTTTTACAGTATTTTGAAGGACAATTTAAAAAAAATATATAATTTTTTTTGACATATAAAAGAGTATAAAAATGAAGAAATGGTCCGAAGTGAGCTAAGTCCGACTTGAGAAGTCGCTTCTCACTTAATTAGAGTCGAATAGAGTTTCGTCATTTATAGGCGGCTGAAAAGCTGCCGTGCTTGATAAGAACTTAATGCAATAAAAGATCCGTGTACTTAGATTTGTAATGTATACTTAAAATATAAGTTTGTGTATGTATAAATGATCTGTGTTTGTAGTTCAAGTAAACAATAGAAGAAATAGGGTATTTTTTACATTCGAATGCAAAATATTTTGTCATTTTTATGTGTGCAAATGTGATTAGATTATGTCTTAAACCATTTTTTTATGAAATGGTGATCAAAAATTAATTCACAGATCAATTTGTACTTGAAAGTCAAAAGATTTTTTTTAATGTTTAATGTTTTATATTGGAATAACCATAATTTTGATGTTCTGTTGAGTGTACTTCTAGTCCCTTTCGGACTTTCAGTTTCGTAAAAATACCTATGTTTCAGAGCATATATTAACTGTTACTTTATACCTAAATTTTCCCAAAGGATTATGTTCAAGTAAACCAGTTTCAGAAAAAGTGTCGAAAGACCAGAGCTGAGAGGAGAGTTGTGGTGGAGAGGAGAGGATAAGGTGGAAGCAACTTCTTGAGGAAGCCAAGACCTACATCAAGTTATATTGCCAATGATGATTTCAATATCTCCTTTTTATTAGAACTCATATGTCCTCTACAATCTGTCCAGCCTTTGGCTTCATTTTAAAAAACAGTAACGTGAAACTTCGTTGCTTGGTTGCCCATCGAATTGTAGATCTATTTCTCGATCTCCAATCATACTTACCTGTTTTCTCAGGAATCTGAACGCCATCCAGGGTTGGAAGTCTCATCACCACGGTAATTCTTAGCTACCAAATAACGGTAATATTTGGATAAAGACCTCTCAATGTCCAATCAGCTGTTCACATGCGGCCATCTTGTCTTCATACAAATCTGAACGATATTAGGCAGGTAGGATCTACCGTGGTGGTGAGATTTTTAGCGCAGGACTCCCCGAAAAATATGACAGTAGAACAGAAGGATTATTTTTTATCGGCAATTGATGACCACAAGCTACTGAAAACATAAAATGATTGTCTTCGTAGCGACTAAAAAGTATGTAGCGTTTCCTTTAGCGCCGCCGTATGCATTTGGAAAATTCATTTACAATAGCCACTAACCAAAATTTGAAAGTGTATTTTTTCTAGACAGGCAAACGTCACAAGTCTTTATAAAAAGCATCCATGCAATTAGTGTAACTTTTTCCTAGAAACTCGGCATTGTGGTTTCACATTCTTTTGTCTTCATAATTTTATTCGGATTCCATTTGTCTTTGTAAAATGGAAACTGGTAAATTTTATTTATTGTTTTTTGTTTATTTTAATATTTGAAAACCACTGATTCAATATTTAAATTGAATTATTGTGAAGGCTCTGTTTTCATGAAATGTACGTAATAAAACAATGTACGTATGTGTTGAATATATAGGAGCTAGGTCACGCTACTTACAATGCGGTATGACATTACATAGTGAGGAATTGACTTTCAGGATCCACTTCATAATCAGTACAAGGTCAGGCAGTACATATACTCGTAACAGTTGAATTTTATGTTAGTATTTTTGAAATTTCTATTAAAAATCTCGGATTGTAATTTAGAGACGGACAAAGGTTATTTAAGAAGGCCATGAAAGACATGAGTGAAACGTCCGGAAGCTCTAGCTCCATAGGAAAGCCAATCTCCAGTGGAACAGAACCCTGAAAGCAAACCTCCAGTGTTACTCTTAGGATTGGTTTGCAGCAATTTTCACACATATTTTAAGTTATTTCGTCCTTTCCAAGGCATTCCTTTTGAGCTGTTAGTAAGAGGTACACGACATATCAGCCAATACGTCCTGTAGCAACTCTCTGCGTGGTCGTCCTCAAGTATTTTTCACCTTGATCATCTCCTCAATTTTGGTAGGCACAAGACTTTCCCGGCGTATTGCGAGTGCCATCTAACCATCAGAGTTTTGAGCGGGTGCTTTCTTCCTTCGAGTATTTGGAGAACATTATCATTCGTTTTGTGGTCCCTCCATAATACCACGAAAATAGCAAAGCCTCCTAAATTGTTTCACTCTTCCTGAAAGTGATTTTCCATAAGATTGAAAAAGCTTACTGCGCCATTCGAGGAGAAAAAAAAAACTTATTTCTTTCAAAATATGATGCTGCAGAACAGATTTTGGAGAAAAATCAATCATCTTTGTTAAAAAGTACATTTCATTTAAGATTCGTGTTTAAGCAGTTTAAGCAGACAGGTATAAGTTCACGCTTCCCTGGTGAACCATTTCTTACGCTATGGGTGGTCAGCCTCAAATCAACCTTTGAGTCAAGGATGATCATATAAAAAATACGAATATACTGAACAGGAAAAAATCCTGATTCCTGGTAAGAGACCATAGTCTTTGGGCGGACATTGTCAGAAAAACAAATGTTCTTTACAGAGTCCGAATAGATATGGAGCAATATTAAAGAACAAGTGAAATATGATTATCAACTTTGTCATACATTTTTTTTACGAAATACACACAAGTAACATAACGTTATGAATAAATTATATCATTTAAAATACCTTTTATCATGATTCGAGAAAAGCCTCTTAGGAAATTTGAAGCATTTTAAGGTTGATTAAGTTTGCTTGGATAGGTAGGACAGCAATATGTGCCTTTATTGGGTAATCTAGGGATTATTGGCTTAACCAAAAATGCCTAAGACAATGTTTCAAAGAATAGAGACATAGGTATAAATCTTTTTTGTTTAATTATTTAATCCAGATTATCTTAAATATTTTAAAATGGTTATATCCAGAGTCATTATAAAAGGAAAGCTTGTATGAAAAAGATTATGACTGATTATGAAATGAAAGAAGTATGTAAGAACAGGAAGAATTGGCGGCTAATCTGCAGTGTTTTTTTTTGTTTTGATTTGTAATGTTGGCTTATTCATTTATGTTACATTTTTTGTTTAGGGAAGTATGGACTTTTTTTTGTATAGATTTCTTTTTAAGGTTTTGTTGTTTTTATATACTAAAATGTTATTTTTTATTTGTATTCCTTGATTTATAGGTTGGTATGGGGCTGACCACCCATACAGTAAAAAATTGTTCACTTTACCAATGTCCCCCTTGTGTCAGAAAACGTCGGCAAAAGTTGTAGGGTTTGTGTTCATTTAAGGTTTGGATTTTATTTGTATGTACATATTCAGCATTTGTAAGCGCGAACTACACATGTTTGGTTGTGGGCATGTATTTGATATGAGCTTTAAATGTTAATAATATATTTTTGCAACTTAGATTATAGACATATGATTATAGTTACAAATTTTTGTAATGTACATAATATTTTTCAAGACGTGAAAAATTTGTTGTGACGAATGAGATGTAGAAATCTGAAAAAAATATTAAAAAGGAATTGTACTGTCTAAAACTCGGCCAGGCGACATCACAAATATTCCCCAAATTTCAAATATAACATATGGAGTGGATGAGTATCTAATTTGAAAATAATACGGTGGCGCAAAAAACCAATCGAATTTTGATGACAAGATAATCTGTTTTTTTTTAAGCTGCTTAGTAGGATTTGGACACCTATTCGCAAGTTGTACATTCATTTCAATTGATAAATCACATGACACCTTTCTTTTATTGATATCAGGGTAAACCTTAAATACAGGACTTAATTCTAAAGCCGTACTTTGGTGAGATTTAAGCATCAGCACTTTTTGGATCATCCAATTTCATTACCAAGTAATAAAATATAGTAGGTACTGTTTAATGTTTATACTGCTCTATTGAATATTTAAATAAATATTTTTATTTTCACTTTGCAAATTTCACCCCTGTTTCAGGGAAGAGCGGCCAAAGTTACAATGTTTTTGTTCATTTTAGATTCGAGTTTTTAATTTGGTCATAATTTTGTAACCAAAACTTACACATGTCTGCTTATGAATATGCATTAATTGAGAATCTTAAATGTATCTCTGCCCCCTGTTTCAAGGAAGGGCGGCAAGAGTTGCAAGGTTAATGTTAATTTTAAATTTGTGGTTTTGTTTTTTGTTTAACACATGCAGCATGTGTAAGCGCGAAATTCCACGTTTATGCTTGCGGGCATGCAATAAATATGAATATTGAATTTGAATATATCTTCGAAACTGAAATTACGGATTCAATATAAATTTATATCGTTTACTTATTTTGAGTTTCATTGTCAAAAAAACTCTAGAAAGTTATCCTAGATTTTATTTGAAAATCAATAAGGGAAAAATAACCGAAGCCAGTAATCTAGGTTTTTTTTCAATATTTTTCTTGGAAGTTTCGATAAGAAAGATCTTATTAATCTTTGTATTAAAAATCTAAGACCAGGATATGTCAGCCGTAAGGAACCAACGACGCACAATCTAGGATTAAAAGGAAGAGAGTGAGGAAATTATGAGAATAATATGATTTCGTGTATTTTCATAGATACATGCTTATCACACTTAAAAAATATATTTTCTTTCACAGTCATGAAAGTATTTCCATTCATGGAAGTAGTCATATATTTTTTTTATTCTTCCTCTATAAGAATAATTAATAATTCATACTCGTATTATATTGTAAGTCTAATTTCATGAAATCCATTATTAAAATAAAACCTTTTCTGGTTCAAGGAATGCCATCTACCATTTTGACAAGGAAACTTCTATGTTGAATATAGTCGGGGAAAATTCAGTGAAACATCAATGCGAGCTTTCCGACAAGGTTAACTTTTTTTTCGGAAAATAGGCGCTAGATGTCGGTACATGAATTTTCATAGCAACAAGAAAAAATGCTATTATGTGTTGATTATTTCATTTTTTTTTTTAAATAGTTTTCATTGGTTATTTCTGATTTTTCGTACGAGTTTTTAAGAGTCTTGGGGGTCTATGTTACCCTGGAAGGGTGCTGCAGAGGTGTTGCTTGTGTTGTTGCTTCTGTAGTGAGGCGTTGCAAGGAAGTGGTGATTGATGTTGGCTTTGAATAAAACCGGATTAAATTGGGAAGGTAACAAGATACTGGTAGATCATTCCATAAGCGGGCAGTTTGGCAAAGGAATGAGTCATGAAAATGACAAGTTCTCATAGATTTGAGATCGACTGCAAAGGGAAGAATGAGAGTCGTACTACTACGAGTTACCCTTTCTGAAATGCAAGGGGGAGGGATTAATGAATGAAGCTCATTAGAACAAGCTCCGTGGTAATATCGATAAAAAAGTCTGAGCATTCCAAGTTTTCTTCTGTGCCGGAGCGGCTGCAGATCGGATGTCAGAGAAGGATCATTGATCAACCTCACTGCCCTCATTTGCACAGAATCAAGTTGTTCATGCTGGGAATGCATTTAGTATTAATAAAAAATATATCTTTGCAACCTAGATAACTGACTACAGAAACATAAATGTAGCATGTGGAAGCGTAAATCTGAGCGTGTATGATTGTGTGCCTACCTACATTAAATATAAACCTTAAAGATTTGTGTATCTAAATTCACTCTTATAAAAAAGAAAAACGAGAAGGTTCGATTTTGTTTGGTCTAGTTCGTTCTAGAAATCATTTGTACCTTCCGTACTAATCTTAATCCGGTGATTTTGTTACTTTATACTGTTTATTGTACTGTTATTTGTTACTTCCTATATCTTCTACCTCTACTACCTCTTCAGAGGATGGCCGAACACAGCAGCCGATTGACAAACATGGAGAAGATTACAGGAGGCCTACGTCCAGGAGTGGACTGAGAAAGGCTGAGGGAGACATCTTCTTCTAATATTATTTTATACCTTACTTTTCATACGCTTATAATCATATTGGTACCTATACAATATAGCTTTGAACCCTTCCCCCGATAACAGGCCCCTCTTCTAATGTGTTTTAAATACCTGCCTGGGATATTGATAAAGTTTTCGGAGCTCTGACGTGACTTGGCTTTGTACAGCCTTAAATTACTACCCAGATGACGAAATGTACAGGAATATCATTCAAAGTTTAGGAGAGGAAAAGTTTTATTTGAAATGTGAAAGGAATAAGAAATATATAAATGTGACTAAAGATTTATTAAGGTGTAGAGAAAAAGGTAAAGGAAAGAGAACGATGGAAGCTGTTTATGGTGAAGACCAAGATTTACTTGGAGATGTAGAGCTGATTGTGATTAGCTACACGTAATGTGTAACTTTTATTCTCGTTATCACGAAAGTAATTGCATGTGGCGAGTGGAATCTGTTTATTTTTACAGAAAAAGTAACCAGTCTCACACTAACCCGGTAGGTTGAAGTTGAGTTTCATCGTTCATGACTGACACGCATGGTGTGGATTGGAACCTGGCATTCCGGTTTCGAAAGCAAGCGAGCTTTAAAACCATCTGAACTATCGATCGAACTATTATTACACGTGTATTAATCACAAACATTCGCTCTCCTTCGCAGTTGTTTATTTTGTCAGCCTGCGCTTAAACATCGTTTGCCCTAAATTTCATTACTAATTTTGATAATTGTTTGGTTCAGGTTTACCTTGAGTCGTCGCGTCGTGCAGAGAAGGTGTCTCTTGAAGACGTTAGATACGTCGCTAACAAAACGTCTAGAATAATGAAAGTTTCACGCATACCGGTTTGTCTGATATTCGATTAATAAATTTTAACTGTGTAGTTATCTAATCTAATCTAATCTAATCTAAGTTGCAAAGATATGTTACATCGGAGATTCACATTACATGCATTCTCACAACCAGACATGTACAAGTTCGCGCTTGCACATGCCTCATGTGAGCCTACAACATAAAAACCAAATCTCAAATGGACATACACTCTGCAACTCTTGCCGTCCTTCCCTGTAACAGGGGTTACATTGGCAAAGTGAACCATTTTTACAGAATGGGTGGTCAGCCGCATACCAACCTATAAGTCAAGGTTATAATTTATTATTGTAAATAATTTTGGTAAGCAATTTTTGGGATTTCTCTGCGAGTGGTGGGCACACAACAATGCATTTGTATTTGTAAAAATTTAAAAAGATTGCTTTAATTCTGCCACCTTAAAAAATGGGTTCCAAAGGGGCACATTAAGCTTTCATAATTAATCAATTAAAACACGAAGTTAGAAAATTTATCTGATCAGTCATTTAATTAAAAAAACCACACACAGTTTCACTAGAACTGTTAACTATAAAACATTGCGTAAATTCCTTGCCATCGCGTAAATAGAAAATAATAATAAAACTAAATCAATCACCAGGAGTGCTGTCGTATCTTCCATGCATATTTTTTGTGGAGGGAAAGTTACACGATGTTTTATACTAAGAAGTACCGTTTCCAGGAAATTTAAGTCATCCTTCAACCACTTTCCCAAGGAGCACACTCACTTTCCTTTTAATCCAATCTAGGCCGCCCTTCCCTCCTGGGTGATCCATAAACCATCCCCTAGATTGAACCATAAGCCCTTCCATTTAATCCGAGTGCACACACCTCCAAACACACATTCGCTTAGAGGGGGTGAATCTAGGTGCAATTCAGAAATTAACTTCTACTTCTTCTTGTACCTTTTTAGTGAAGGTTGGTACCTAATCATCATGGCAATCTCCATATTTGTGCAACTTAGATTATAGATAGATTATCTTATTTATTATTTATTCGTGCATTTCTATTTTCTCTTAATCTAGGTTGCAAAGATAAATGAATATTTACGATTCATATTACATGGACTCTCACAAACGGACGCGTATAAGTTCGCGCTTACACATGCCGCATGCGGACTTACAACATAAAATCTCAATCTCAAATGTATATAGGCCCTGTAACTTTTGCCAACCCTCCCTGAAACAGGGGTGACATGGGAAAAGTCCAGGAGCAAAAATTATACAATGTTTCTAAGTAACACGGCTGATTACAAAGCAAAATGTCAAATACTCGTACAATACTCGTACCTATAGGTTTGTATGAGGCTGACCACTCAAACTGTAAAAGTGGTTCATTCTGCCAAATTTACCCCTTTCGGTAAGGGAAGGTAAAGTCAGCAGAGTTGCAGGGTTAATGTTCATTTGAAGACTGATTCTGTAAGCGCGAACTAACTCGTGTTTTCTTATGGCTATCCATTGGATATGAATCTTTAATGTTATACATTTTTGCAACATGGATTACATATAATCCAAACAGAAAAATCTTTGTAAGAAAAAAAAACATTGTGTAATAAAAAAGTGTTCTACAAAAGATTACTATTAGTTTTTAAGGCTACGACAGCGTGTGAGTGAATTTCCGTTAAGGCTGTGTTGCCAAGGGCACGCCTATCCCTGTTTGTGTCGTTAGATTGATCGAAACCATAAATGCACCGACACTCTATAGGGGAGATATTCACCTGCGACGGTTATTACGATCAAGTGGTTCGATTCCCAGAGTGGTGACGAGGGTTATACATAATTCTGATTCTGAAACACCTTGAAATGATTGCAACTGAGCGTCACATATAGTGCAAGTCCTTACCGCGTTGTCCATGAAGGTGGCGCATGTGGAGTGTGAAATATATTTATTTTCACAGGTACGGAATCTGGCGGACCAAATTACATTGTAATGGAAAATCATTTCTGGCACGCTGAGCGCGGTTCGAACTCGTTTTTGCATAAAGCTACAAACATTACTAAGCAAAACATACAGTGTAACTTATTGCCGTGTTTTCACCAAAGAGGTTGCGAGCGGCGAGTGGAATATATTTATTTTTACAGGTAAAGGGGCCGGTCTTACGTCAATCACTTCAGTTGAAGTAGGAGTTTCCCAGTTCTTGACGGTGCTTGTACTAATTTTTTGGGAAGGCTGAGTAAACCTTGTCGTTATTTTTTTTTGGGTTTGAAGTAAGCACCGAAATCATTCCTGACACCCTCGGTGGGATTCAAACCCGAGCTCTCGGCATGGAATGCAAGCATTCTATTGCCGGAAATTTTCATGAAAAATATTAAAAAAATTATGAAGTAAATATTGAGGAACCAGAGCCGTTTTAAGTACCAAATCGACTTAAACGTGGTGCTCTTATCATCAGTTTTCAGGTAACCGTCAACGAGAACTGAGGAAAAAAAATCGTAGTAATTTTATGTCCCATTTTTTTTACAAATTACGCTGATAACGTTCCTGGTATGTGCAATACTAATCTAAATCTAAATCTAAGCTGCAACGATATGTATCATTTGAGATTTATATTAAATGCATTCCCACAAGCAGACATGCATAATTTCACGCTTACACATGCCGCATGTGGACCTACAATATAAAAAAAAACCCAATCTTAAATGAACATAAGCCCTGCAACTCTTGCCGACCTTCCCTGAAGCAGGGGTGACATTGGCAAAGTGAACCATTTTTTACAGTATGGGTGGTTAATCGCATACCAACCTATCAGTCAAGGAACAATATACTATATACTATAGGAAGAAACTGACATACTCAATCTATATCATTTATTCTGATCGATGATTTGATGCAAACTTAGTTTTTTAAAGTGAGAGAGATTTTTTTATTTACTAGAATACTGTTTATTTTTAAATCAACCTTAGTTTTCCCACTGCCGTAGATGAGAAAACGTGCCAAAAGGAATAAAAAGTAATATTTACTCGGACGCAGAACAAATAATTACCATCTGCATTCTAGTAATGATAAAAGTGCAGTTCATTTTAAATTTAATATTCTGCCTTTGAGTTTTACAAATTGTGAAAACTGTTCAGAGCCGCCTTAACCAGATGCATGACAAGTGAGGAGTCGTATTAAAAGTTATAAAAAATGGATATATTAAATTTTTCCACAATCTTTCTATTATCTTTAATCTGAGATGCCGAGAAGCGTTTGAATATGTACGTAAAAACAAGATAAAAATTATATTTGTAAGGGTATTGTTGTTAACACAGTGAAAGTCTTTGTATTTGTTTATAAGTTCAATAGGAAAAACAAAGTTTAAATTTTTTTTTTTTTTTTTTTGCTCAAACGCATTTGCCTAATAAGGCATCTTCAGGAACACAATTGAAAACGTTTGAGCAAAAAAATAAATAAAAGTCAATAAAAACTTTGTTTTTTCTGTTGAATTTATAGAAAGATAACAATGTTGTTTGTTTGGTTTTAATTTGCTTTTGTATTTAAGCTTTACTTTTCCCAAATTGAAACGCTAACTCAATAAAATAATGATGTTATTGAGGGTAATCGTAAGCCAATTCGTGGTCTAGGGATTAAACAAAACTTTGTAAACGCTAATTTGTGATTTAAATTCGCGACATACAAAAAAAGTTTTTCTGTTAAACATGTTTCTTGCTGGCATAATATAAAATGAAACTAATGATGTGCTCCTCGTTAGGTCATTGCCTAGTCTATAGGATTACAAAAGTAAAAAGGAAATAAGCGAATATTTCTTTCAATTTTCCGTTTGTTCGGCGAACCTCGACGAACGTTCGCTGAAAAGTGTTCATATGCACAGAGAAACTCACGTTAACTTCAAACAGCTTAGTTTTTTTAACGAGGAAGAAGGGCGAACGTTTTGTTTACCGGAAAATGAATGCGTAAACGGATCCTACAAATCCTGTGCATATGTTTGTTTGTGTGGTTGTAACATGTTTATTATAAGCGTCTTTAAAACATTATTTTCTTAAAACTGATATTTGTTATATGGAAAGTAGATCCTTTGTGATAATTTATCTCTGCATTGGAAAGAGGTGACGTTAACATTTTCAAAAGAAGACAAAACTCAAAAATCTCTAGGCATTATTTATTCTATTTATCTGTAATCCACAATCTTAGTTGCAAAGACATTTTGTCATTTAAAAAAAATCTCATATGTAATGCATTCCCACATGCGAAAAGTTTTTGCGTACGCTTTTTGCAAGTGCGCTAACAAAAAAAAAAAAATCTCAAATGATCATAAGTCCTGCAACTCTTGCGCCTTTGACTGACACAGAGTAGCATTGACAAATTGAACCATTCTTTACGGTATGAGGAGTCAGAGTCATACCAATGTATAAGCCAAGGAACACAAATTAAGTTTATTTTTAAGAAAAAAAAAAACAAGACTCGAATGGTAAAAATGTATAATAACTGATCTATGATTTATAATTTCAAAATTAAAAGCCTTAGCTGCCAACAATACAGGTTTACAAAAAAAATCTGTTATTTCTTAAAAAACGTTTTTTCTTGATTTAAAAATTAAATATTAATAATTAAGCTGTTTGTATGTTGGTATTATGAAATGTTATTCATTTCGAGCAAATTGTTTGATCCTTATGCTCGCGCGAGTGGGTTCAGCTTAGGTTGGCGCTTTGCTCCGCGGGATTTACGGCCGCGATAAGCTCCGGCCGTATAATTAACGGGAAGGCGCCCCCCTCTGCCTTTTCACACCGAAAATACGATCGGGGAGGTCGTCCCCACGGCCACCCAAAACCTAACAGTCTTATCTAACAAACTCCCCCTCAAGGGAAGGGGGAAATGTTTTAATCTGTAAGTCGCGAATTAAAGAAAATAATTTTGATATTGTGCATTCAATATTGGTTTACACAATTAAATGGTAAAAATAACTGAATGAGAGGGGTTGCTTCCACACGGGTCACAACCTTCAGCAATGAGCAGCGAGATTAAGAAGAAGAATTATATTGATTTCTATTAAACTTTAGAGAACTTTATAAAATTCTAAGGAAACACTGTTTATTTCAGACTTTTATTAATTTAATTTTAATAAATAATTACAAACGTTTTTGATCTTTCCATCATCTTCAGGTAAGTAATGTTCTATAGAATTTAATAGATATCAATCAATATTAATTTTCACAGTGTTAATACACAAACCATACGAAATATAAATTATTATTGATCCGATTTGACACTGAAATGACAACCAGTGACTGCAGACTCAACGAGTGTTGGTAGATCTTACTGTTTCTATTTGAAGATAGCAAGCAATGAAACATGGTGGTGCGTGAACAGCTGATCTTAGAATTGACTCGTATGTTTTCTATGCATACTCTATGGTACAGCAATCAGCTATTAACGAGTCGCCGTGTATTATTGCTTGCTTCATATTTATATAGACACTGCTTTTACAAGAGGATGGCATCACCAGAGACAAATGGCTAGCACAACAAGGCACTGCCTTTAAAAGAGCATGGTGGGCAGAAGAGACAAATGGCTAGCCCAAAAAGGCACTGCTTTTAGAAAATTATAATGATGATGATCGGTTCACCAGTCTGTAGTCTAGTGGTTAACACTTTAGGATCGTGATTGGAAGGTAGAGGATTCGATTTCCGGCGGAGCATAATTTTTTTCAAATTTGCTCTTCGCTGGGTTAAAAAATAATCTGGCTCTACTAAAGACCGGTCACCACATCGCACGCTTAATAATAAAGAGAAATAACTAGAAAATTGGGAAAATCGAGATTTTGTAATAAAACGCAAGAACAATGCGAGAAGAATAGGTAGAATGCGAAAGCCGTTCAATTTGGACGAATATGACCGAGATAAAACATCGGCCGCCTTTTTCATCCCATACAAGTTGTACTGGGTGTCTGAACTTTAAACGTGATTTCCCAACATTTTTGTTTTTTGAGTTATTGCTCTTTATTATTAAACGTGCGACATGTTCATTCAGTTAAACAGCAATTGGGTGTTGCCTGAGAATTGGCGCTCTCAACAGCGACGTCCAAGCTTCAAGAGGGCTCTTGAGGTATGATTCACACAAAAACAGTGCTCGCCAAAAAAATCATCTTGGTAGTATTATTATGATATGTAAATAAAAAAATCCGTAGCACAGTCGTAGAGCTTTAAGTAAAAAGAACAATATGGGAAATTTGTAAAATACTTCAAAAACCTACACAGATAAAAATTTTAACATTGTACATATCGTAGAACAAAAATATTATTTGTTTGTTTCATTCGTGTATAAAAAGTGCAGTTTTAAGTATGTTATCCAACATTATTTTTTACGTTTTTTTCAGGATAGTGCAAAGCTTGTAAAACGTACGCTGTTAATTATCGCGAGACCCATATCTCTTTTTCACTCTAACATAAAAAAAATACTCGGCTGTAGTGTAAGTGCGAGTGGGACGTATAGATGTTTCAGCTTAAAGTGGCTGTGTACATGTTTTTGCAGTCACCTCAAGTATAACACTTTATACGTTTAAACTAAACTTTGGAGTTTCAACCGAAATATAGAAAAATATGAAACGCTAAATAGAGGCATTTTGAAAGTTTCTGTATATTTCTTGATTAACGCAATGGTTGAGTTTTGCTAATTCGCTGACCCGGGCGATGTGCAAAAAACAGACCACTTCGTTCACAACTGTCAGCTGACGACAAAGCCCAATTGTGCACTGGAGCGATAGGCTACGTGTTTTACGAAAACGTGGAAAGTAGGTTTAAAACGAAAAATATGTAAAATAAGAAATATGTAGTATTCTCCAAGTAACGAGTGTTTGTAGGTACATAAATATCTAATCTTAAGTTATCTAATGTAAGTTGCAAAGATATATAACATTAAGGATTCACATTACATTATATGCATTTTACACAAGAAGACACGTATAAGTTCGCGCTCAAACATGCCGCATGTGGACTTACGGTATAAATACCCAAATCTCAAATGCACATAGGTACACCCTAAACTTTTTCAGACCTTCCCTGAAACAAGGGTGACATTGGAAAAGTGAACCATTTTCTACAGTGGTTTCTGCAATGAGTGGTCAGCCGCATACCAACCTAGAAGTCAAGGGATAAATATCGTCGATAAAATTATATTGTTATGTTTTTAGCGGGTTCTATTTTATAAAAACGGCAGCCTTTTATTTTACAGAATTTATTTGATCACTTTTGGTTCCAACAGAGTTATTGACCAGTATAGTCCTACGGTTGATTGATATTTGACTCTTCAGGGGATTCTGTTTCTAATTTATACAGATTATTAAAAACATTCTAGAAACACGCAGAATCCCTATATACCACCTTTCTGGATTTCACCAGAATATTAATATAGAACAAATACAATTTATAATAAGTACCTACCTACCTAAGTTTCTACTCATTTCTATAGACTTCGTAGACTTATTACTAACTAACACAAACAAACTAAACACAACTACTAACATCTTGCATATTCGTAACAATATGAATAAAGGATTAAAAAATGCATTAAGTATCGAAGTGGACATCCTTGCAACTTTTGCCGACTTTCCCTGAAACAGAGGCACATTGGTAAAGTAAACCATTTTTGACAGTATTGTTGGCCAGTTTCATACCAAACTTTAAGCCAAGGAATCTTAGTCAAAATGAAAAAGGACGAAAAAGTTTATGAGATGGTTAAAATTTTCATCCAAATTTGTGCACAAAATCAACAAAAAAATCTGTTTTACATCTTTTACAACGCCTTTATAACCACCTAATATTTTGGTATAAACTGTCGTTTACCGTCTGAGGTATTTAAAGCCTTTCAAATGTCATTAATCCAAATCCCAGTGCTTATACTAGTATTTAATGTGTATAAAGATTTTTTAGACTTATATAGACTGGTTGATAGCATTCTGTTCTACGTTTTATTTATTGTGAAATAAAATCAAACTGCATACTTCGTTCGAAATCGAAATTTTTGGTAATAAGTGCTTACTTATTCAAATGATCCATTTAAATTTTTCAATGTTTGTGAATACTCTTATCTTTGTCTCACATCGCTCCACCCTGATTGTGTATAGATTGTGGAGATACGACATTTTGGTGGGCGGGTCTCAATAAATATGATTGCGGTGCGTTGTATGGAAAGTTGGCGAGTAAAAAACTTGAAATATGGGAATTAGCCGCTTTTTGCGCGATACGACACTCTGATAATAAAGCCTGACCACAAGTATAAAACATAATCCTTTAACTCAGACAAAGCGTTTTATGTAAAAAAAAAACGTATTGAAATAAAAATAATTCCCGTCCATCCCATTAAGAGTGGCTAAAGCCTTTGAAGAGTTGCTTCCATTTCTCCGTATCCTTGCACACTTCTTTCAATTCATTCACAACCATAATATTTTTGAACTGTTTTCTTCTTTTACATTCACTATGTACATACCATTATTTTGTCACAATTTCACCAATCTAATTAAGTCATACTTTGAGATAAAAAGAAAAAACACTTTGTTTTCGATTACTATGAGTATTTTATTTAATTTAATACCACAAACGGTTTCGCAAACATCCGTTCGCATCATCAGGTGGATAAATTAATACCAAGTATGTCTATCTTGGCTGTATCTGCGTTCACACCATCCATTCATTTTTGACTGCCTGGTATTCTTCGGTCTTGTGGTGATGAGAGTGTTAGGCGTTTAATGGGGTTGCGTCGTCCATTTTACTTTGTATGTGGCCAGTCCACTGCAGGCGCCCTTCTTTGATGGAACTGATCACATCGAGCTTTTTTGTAATGTCAAGAGCTCTTTGTTCGTTAAACGCTATGGTTGAGTTTAAAAGTGAGTTTGTGTATACTTGGGTACTGAATTTGGTGTGGACGATAACGAGTCATGGACCTGCAATGTACAATAGTTATAAATCCAGTCTTGTTATAAGCCAGAATGAACGCGTCGATGTTAAATTTATAGTTTTTATCATACGATAAAATTTATTCACCGTGTTGTCGAGCTCGTTTTAAAGCCATTATTTTCAGGACTTACTTTTTTATTATCGCTTTAGGCATTGTCGCCTGAATTTTTATACGGAAGTGAAGCGTGGACTGTAAACTATTGTAAAATTAATAAAGATTGCACTGTACGATTAAAAACTAAGAGGTATGACAAGAAAAACTCATTAGAATAGAGTTAAGAATGAATGGGTAAAAGAGAAATGAACAGAAAGAAGAATGCTGTGAGACAAATTTTAGGTATTTGTACAAATACATAGACGATATGTGAACGGAAAAACAAGAAAGAGAGTCCAACAAACGTATGGAATGATAAAATGATTGAAGTTATAAAATAATTTCAGTGAGTTAATGCTTATTTGAAGTTTGGGTTTTTATTTTGTAAGTACACATGAAGCATGTGTAATCGTGAACATACACATTTCTGCATGAGGTAATGCATCAAACATGGTCTTATAAAAATCTTTAAAAAGAGGCAGCAATTATTTGTGATAGGTACCCTTAATGGGGATGGAACCCTTGCCCTCTGGCATGGAACGCAAACATTTTACCAACTGAGCTATCAACCGAACTATTTGTGTGTGATAGTCAACGTTGGAGAGACCTGACAGGACATGAGAAGAAAAAAAAGAAGATTGCTATCCTTTTAGGTATCATTTTTGAGACTACTCAAGCATAAAGAAGTGTTAATATCCGTTTTGTATTTTCAGTTACTTTGCAGGGGCTTAAAAACCATCTTTGTCTGCGACTCTAGCCCCCCGTTTTTCAGCGTTTTTTTCTCTGTTAGTCCTTTGAATACAAAAGCCTTCCCTTGCACGCTCCACTGCCAACAATAATCTTTCTTTGTATGTGCTCAGCAAATGTTGGAGTTTTTCTTTTTCACTCTTCAAAACATTTGTATTATAATACAGTGGGCCATTGTAGAAGCAAATGGCTAGTCTAAGCACGTATATTATTGTATGCTTATAACTTTTTATGAGGAATCATTAGTATCCTACTGCCATCATAGATTTTTGTTATGAGGCCCAAAAAACGCAACTATACTACACATAAAGTGTACCTTCTTGTGCACCTTCTTAGTGTAACTTCTTCTGCGTTATGCTTGAATAAGTCGCATGTGACGATTCGGGATCTTTTTATTTTTACGGGTAAAGGAGCCGGTCTCACACCAACCACTTTAGTTGAAGTGGGGGTTTCCGTGCTCCCAAGAGGGCTGGTACTCATTACTTGTGACGGCCGAGTAAACCTTGCCAGTATTTTATTTTGGGTTTGAAATACACACCTAAACGGGAATTCATTTGTGACTCCCTCGGAAGGTTTAGAACCTGAGTTCTCAGCATAGAATGCAAGCGCTCTTTTTATTAATTATTCATAAAAAAATACCAATTACTTTTTTATTATCTTAATACTATTAAATCAGGTTGTTAAAATGCATCCACGAATTTGTCAAAAAAAAATTGCCAGTTGAATCATTATTTTCTAAATAATGATGATCTTATTGTATAAATAGTTGGAGCAGATATAATAGTTTGGGACGTAAGAAAGGATTCCGTGCCCAGCCAAACATGCATCATTTGCTGCGTTCGCGGATGATTAAACAAACTAAGGCAGACTCGCTTGATCTTTCTGTGTCTGCTCTCCTCTATACAGCCTTTCTATTGTGACGTGGAACGAACCAAATGCGGACCTGAGACGACAGAAGTTCCTGAAAAACACACGAACAGATTAAATGATTGTCCAATCAATTGCTCAGTTGGTAGAATGCTTGAATTACATGTTGAGAGCTTGGGTACAATCCTCATTTAGAGTGAAGGAAGTGATTTCTCGTGTCGGTGTATATTTCAGAGCCCCAATAAAAATAAATTGCACAGAATCTGCACTCGACTTTCTTGCAAAAATTAACCCACTGTATGACGTATGTAAAGCTATAATCATCTACCAGCTTATGCAGTTTCAATGAAAATATAATATATCGATAATAAATCAATTTTATTCCACGGCGGTGTGTACCTGCATACCCGTGCGAGTATGGAAATAGCCATATAAATTCTTAAGTGAATAAAAAATATTTGGATGATTTATTTGGTGAGCGCCGTTTTGTGTGAATCACACCTCAAGAGTCCTCTGCGAGGTTGGTCTTCTCTGGAAAAAGCGCCAATTACACAAGAAAGATCCTCGACTCATAGGTTGGTATGAAGCTGATTTCTGTACTGTACTGTACTGTATCCTGCCACCGTTTCATTAGGGGTGGCCGGTACCTCCGCAGATGCGCCTCCACTTTTTGCTGTCATCACCTTTTTCATACATACTCTTCTCTTATTCTCACTCTGCAGGATCCATTCTTTCGCAATCTCACCTATTTGGTCTAACCATTCTTTCCTCAGCCTTCCCCTTCCACGCTTTCCTCTGACATTTCCTTTGTACACTTTCTTCATTAGTTGTTCATCATCCATTCTTTCAAGATGTCTGAACCATCTCATCGTACTTTTTTGTACTTTCATTCTCATATTCTCTTTTATACCACACTCGTTCATCACTCAAGCATTACGTACTCTATCACTCAGTGTCTTTCCAGCCATTGCTCTCAGGTAAGCCATTTCAACCGTACTTACATACTTTACTCAGCTCACATTCATTAAGCCTCACTTCCACCAACCAATATGCCATTGTGGACCGCCGATCTCATATTCTTCGTAAGTTTCCTATTCCTTGTAATGCTTCCAATCGTTTCCATTACACTTCTTCCTCTACTAGCGCGCTTTTCCAATTATTTCGTCAATTTCGCATTCAACTCAAACTTGCTTCCCAGATAATCAAATTCTTTCACGACTTCCACTCTTTTTTCATTCAGTCTTATCTCAATTTTCTCGCATTTCTCAGTCCTCCTAAAGTGTAAAAAATAATTCACTTTGTTAATGTCACCCCTGTTTCAAGGAAGGTCGGCAAGAGTTGCAGGTTTTATGTTCATTTGAGATTTGGTTTTAATTTGTAAGTACAAATTCAGCATTCGTAAGCGCGAACTTACACGTACCTGTTTGTGGGCATGCATTTCATATTAGTTTTGAATGTTTATATTTCATTGGAACTTATATTCTAGATTATTATAGATGGTCATTGAACCCTTCTGTATGCAAACTAGGACTTTGTATGGTGGGTAAACTTTTTAGTTATATTTTGAAAAAGTAACGACTGATTATTATTGGTATTTATAAAATTTTAAGAATGGCAGCCTTTTATCTATTTGTAACCCTTTGACTACCAAGAAAATTGCTAATACATTTTGTATGGAAAATTTTCACTTTGTATGGCGGCTATACTTTTGATTCTCTTTTTGGAAAAAATAATGATGGCAATATATAGGTTATTATTATTGTTTTACATTTGCTTTCCATTATTTTTTTATTAACCCTCTAACTGCCGAGAATTTTTCCATTATTTTTTTCTTTTATATGGCAACTCCCTAAACCGAGATTATGATGAAGAAATTATTATAATTATTAGATAGCACTATTATATAAATGGATTCACAAAAAAATTAAGAAAAATCGTCGGAGCCGTTTTTGAGAAAATCGCATTTTAAATTTTCAGCTCTTAGGAAGCCATCTTGAATTTTCAAAAAAGTAAAAAAAAAATGATTACGAATTAAAGTAGTAAGCTTGTTCTTTCTAAAAAATTTAAAACAAATTTAAATATCTTGCATTTTAATAGGTTTTTGTAATATTTTCGATTTAAAATTTCAGGTCGTGTAAACGGTGCTTTATATTTATTTTTTCAAAAAAAAAATTTTGTAAATTTGTAGAAATTTATGTTGTCCATAATATTGTAGAACATTATATTTTGGTTGACCCCTTAACTTTCGAGAAAATCACAATCGTTTGTTTTTTTCATATGGCAGCCCATAGGCACAGATTAGTAATAGTGTTGTTATAACTAATTTATTAAGTTAAAAATTAATTAGTGGCGACTCTAAAAATTTAAGAAAAATTCTTGGAGCCGTTTTTGAGAAAAGTGCTATTTTATGTTTTTTTTGTATGGCAGCCATCTTGAATTTTCAAGTTGGTGTAATGCCATGTTATTCATACTTAATACATGTCCAAAAAAGTTGATATAGCCAAAATTTGGTATCTCTAGGTCTTATACTTTGGAAAGTGACACACACACATACATACATACATACATACATACATACATACATACATACATACATACATACAGACGGACGTTTTTGAAAGATAGTGTTTTTTGGCATGTCCTGCACCAGGACAACTCATTTCCGTGAAAACCTCGAAATTTTTTTTTCACACCAAATCATAACTTTCTTTTATAGCCTTCGGCTATAGCAAGAAAGTAAAAAATGTAAAAACAGGCAAAATGTATGACCGAGATGAGCGCATTGCGTGAACTGCATAAAAAAGTAACTTCGTTGAGTTTTTAATAAATATTTATGATCGTCTCATATACGCTTCCCTCTATTTTTCCGTTTGACAACTATGGTGTTTAGTGCCTATTTTGAGTCAACTATTCACAAACAAAGCTGTGGACCATGGTCAAAACTCGAAAGAATATCAACAATCCAGCCACAAAAGCCTAAAAACATTGAAAACTATTCGTATTGGATACTTATTATAACATATTTAAAGAGAACTGCAATAATTTCATTTGAATGAGTAATCTCACGAAGTAAGCACATCTTTCCGATTTAAGGGCAATCGTGCGCGCGCGATATCATGTCTAAAGAGTAGCTAACGCCATCTCCGAGACTTCATGCGAAGCTCAATCACGCTCCACTGCCGCTAGATGGCGCCATTGTGAGATTGGATATATCTCATAGACTTAGCGAAGTGCGCCTTACGAGCTTGAATACTTGAGTAGAAACTATAATGCTAGAAGCTTTTCATATATATTTTTGTATTATTTTCTAGTAAGAACTACTTGCATCTACGTTGAGTGAATCTGTAATCATATACGAGAAAAATACTAACTTGTATATTAAGTATTATTCTATCAACAAAGATTGGTATCCCTAACATGCTTAAGGATGCAATTTATATAAAAAAATGGTTTTTAAAGTATTTTAAAAATTGAGTTTTCAACCATCCCAATTCATTAAAACCAATTCGTTCTTGCTTCGTCCACAAAAAAGTGTCTTCTGATGAAGTTGGTTACAATATTGACAAAACTTCGAAAATATAAAGGTGATGAATATTGAGGAAATGAAAGTTGTAAGGACAGAAAAAAGTGGAGGCGCATCTGCGGAGGTACCGGCCACCCCTAGTGGAACGGCGGCAGGATACAGTAGAGTACAGTATTTTATAACGGTTCGTCAAATTATTGTGCTTTAATTAAAAAAAAAATCTCCTCGAAATATAATGTATAGTACACGTGAAAAAATACATTACTAACAAATTTCGGTGTTCAACACAGAACATTTTATAACAATTCTTTGTGTGATTTATCCAATTGCCATTTTTGCGTTTTCAAAGGCCTGAACGGTATCGAGAAAAGTGAAAACATATCAAATCTATATTGAAAAGATATTTCTTGTCAAACAATATTGCGGCAGCGCAAATATTTATTTTGAAAATTGCCATTTTTTTACCTTTGCGTATCAATGTGCCATTTCTGCAAGGACTTACTTTCAATCAAATATGGTTGAAAATGTCGCATGTTGAAAACAAAAACAAAAAAATATTATATGAATAAAGGGCAACTCCTGCTATTTCAGAGCTCGTAGATTTTTCACTTCAACGCAGTTACTGAATTCGCATAGAGAAATGTTATTGGCCCTTTCAAATTACCGACAAGATTTTTGAAAAGATGCGTTTTTAGTGCTCCTTTAAAGACACCAAAAGATTTTGCCTACTTCGCATGAGGTGGTAGTCTGTACGAGGTAATCTTTTCTATTAAACATGCGACATTTTCAACCATATTTGATTAAAAGTAAGTCCTTGCTTGGAACATTGATTTGCAAAGGCAAAAAATGTTTATTTTCAAAATAAACATTTGAGATGCCGCAATATTGTTTGAAATTACGTCCCGTAAACCTGTAAGCACGGTTTCCAAAATTAGTACGTGTCTGACGGTAGGCTGGGCCAAGCCGACCACCTCATACCCCGCAGATCTGAATGTCTGGCGCCCCAAACCCATCTCAAAGGGTGAGAACATGTCAGCCAAATATGAAAGAGTCTCACAACTGACAGCTTGGTAAACCATCAGAAAAACACGGTTCACCACTTTTTGAAGAAAACGAAGCCAATGCAGTTTCTTTAACAATGGAGTAATGTTAGTAAGTTTGGATATCCCGCATTTGAGACTTGTTGCCGAATTCTTCTCAGATAGAAAGCGGTTCAACTGTTATTTTGGCTGATCTATGTTCCTAAATCTCCTCGAAAACAAATGTCTGCCCAGTTTTTTCTACCGCTACTATCAAGGAGTCTGTTCAAATGAAATATCCTCGCTTGTTCCTCCTCCTTTCGTTACAAAACCTCCTTACAACAATCATAGAACGAAACTAATTTATCTCTTTGCATTATACGTGAAAACTACCCATAAGAACTTAGTGTTTTCAAGACTCATTTCTTTGTTTAATTGCCCGTTAATGAAACCAATGCCCGATATCAAAATCAATATCAATCGCCACTAATTTTCAGTCTCAAAACAAAGGCAACAGATAAAAATGATCGCGATACAATTTTTTAGTATAAAATGAATAAGAATGCTGTCCAAATGTGACTACATCCGAGTGACTTTTTCAATTACTATTGATAAATTTGTTTTCAGTATTGAATGAGAGATATTTAATAAGTTTTAATTTCTGCTCGGCGAGACTCGCACAGGTGATGTGAAATGAAAAATAAAAAGCAGACCCACAACTTCATGGATATGTGATTTGCATGCTTCGTTAGTCACATAAATATTGAGAATGGAATGTCTCTTTCAGGTTGCAGGTTAAATTGCAAACTTTTCAATGGATTCATGACGTCGAATAAAAATATTTGGTCTTGCTCAAAGAGACAGTCAAAAACTTAAATAATAGTATCTCCTTGATCTTGTCTTTGTTCTGTCCTTGCACACTTCTTTCGTTCTCGTAATTTAATAATTCGTGATGAGTGAAACTTGACCATGTAATAAACTACAGTATAATCTTCTACTACAATGAAATGAAATCTTCTACTAAAATAAAAATGTAACTAACTAATAGGTATGTGGCTGACCACCCATGCTGTAGAAAATGGTTCACTTTGCCAATGTCACCCCCTTTGCCAAGGGAAGGTCGGCCAGAGTTTCATTTGAGATTTGGGGTTTTATGTTGTAGGTTCACATGCGGCATGTACAAGCGCAAACTTATACGTGTTTGCTTGTGAGAATGCATAAAATGGGAATCCCCAATATTACATATCTTTACAACTTAGATTCGATTATATTAGATAATAATTCGAAAAACGTAGAACCAGGTGATATTATGTCATATGTGAAACTAGGTTATATTATGTTATATTGGAACTAGGGGATATTATGACATATGTGAAACAAGGTGATATAATGTCATAAGTGGAACTATGTGAAACAAGGTGATATAATGTCATAAGTGGAACTAGGTGATATTATGACATGTGTGAAACTAGGTGATATTATGTCATAAGTGGTAGGTGATATTATGTCATTTGTGAAACCATGTAGATGATATTATGTCAAATGTGGAAATATGTAATATTATGTCAAATATGAAAGTAGGTGATATTGTGTAGGTATGCCATAGGTAATAATGTGAAACAAGGTGATATTATTTCATACGTGGAACAAGGTAGTATGATACAATAGTTGGTGATATGTGCAGTCGCCGACGGGTGTGCAAACAGCGGCTGGTGATATTGTTTGCTCATTACCGCTCTCCACACAAGCACAGCGCGTGCAGCGTACAGCGCACCTCACCTATGTAGGTGCATTGGCACACTTCTGCGGTCTCGGTATGCACGCAGACGTAGCGTGTGTGCATATCCAGGATCCCGAGCATAAAACATTCCCCTTCAACTTTCCGTTTCACCAAAAATGTGTGCAAACTTCAACAGCGAATCCGGTGAGGGTTTTGGTTTCGTTATATTTTTGGTGCGGTTCAAGTTTTAAACTCGGGGTAGATGTGCTGCAATCGAACCTCCAGTAGGGGAATATTGTCCGATGCGATATTCCCTACCTCAAATGCAATGCCGGGCTCATATTATTTTCAGCTTAATATTTAAATTGCCACAAAAAACATCAGTTCTGTTCATTTACGTTGTAATTGGGTAAAAATAACTGGGTCAAGAAGAAAATGTAGAATATAGAGAGGGTTTCCTAGCTCTTGAGAGGTTGGTTATTATTTCTGGTAGAGGCTGGGTAAGCTCAGCCCGTACTTTTTTTATTTTGAGTTTGTAATTTACACCGAACAGAAAAATAATTGTTGACATCCTCGGTGAGGATCGAACGCTAGCCCTCTAGCATGGAATGTAAGTACCTATTCTACCGACTGAGCTTTTAACCGGACTACGAACTGTATCTGTAACTTTGAGGCCATTCCGCTAGGGGTTCCCAGAGCCCTTTGCAGAGCTGCTGTGGGTTTGAATCACGGTGGAGCACAAAATGTATACTATTCAAACATCCTCTTCGCTGGGAGGAAAAAAATCATATCCCTTTACCAAAAGTCTATCAAGCCTTACAGCAACTTGAGCTTGATTGAGAATTGGCGCTTTTTATAGCGACGTCCAAAACTCGCAAAGAGCTTTTGAAGAATATTTCACACAAAACAGCGCTCACCAAATAAATCATCATAGTACATATTTTAAGAATTAAAAATGGATTTGTGACGAGGAATACAATTCACCAACTTATTTTGCCTTGCCAGAAACAGGTAATAACGTTATAAATTAATAATTCATTATTTATTATTTTTAATTCATAACTACCCAATGAAATCTGTTGAACCAGGGTCGAAGTTATTGTTGAACATGACGCTGGCGGGGCTCAAACCAGCGTTAGTGCCAATAACGTGAATTCGAGCGCGCGCCGACGCCTTACTCCTCGACCATCCCAGCGACGTTATTATATATTATTATTATTGCTATTATTAGTCATCTATCTTTGCTGTTTACTCTGTACATAAGTCTGGCATTGCGCGGGAACATCGGGAATATAGGCCAGGCGCGCTTTTGTTGGAAGAAATTCTCCTCTCCGCGATTGCTTTTGCTCAGCCAGGAGAGCTTGCTCTATTTTTCCGTAGCGCGATCCTCCTCGAGAGACAGAAAACCGTAGAGTGGTCCAATGGATAATGTCACAACGAAAGTAAATACTTCCACTAAGGGTAACAAAATTTTCAGTATTAAAAAATGTTAATAAAGATTAAAAAAAAATCAATAGGATAAAACAGAATATTAATTTACTTTTAATTTTTTTTTGCTCGAACGTTTTCGCCTAATAAGGAAACATTTTTAACCTTTTATTTCTGTAAAACTTTCTCTATGAATTTTTGTTTTGAAAAAAAAAATCGTAATAATTATGTCTTATTAGGCGAAAACGTTTGAGCAAAAAAATGAAATGAAAAGTGAATTAAAACTCTAATTTATCCGATTGAATTTTTAAATATTTAATGGACTTTCACTGTGTGAATAGATTTACACTTAAAAATTAAATAAAGATGGATTAAAAAGCTATAGACCAAAACAGAAAATAATAATCAAAATTAAATTTTAAATGACTTACAAATAAGCTCAAGTGAATTATTCACTTACTTAACATAGTTGTGAGTATAAGTATTTTTTGTTTGTACTACCGGATTTGTAAATGAACTTTACACCGACAGGTAACAATTATTCCTGATTATTATTTTTGTGTGTTCATCCTTCTTGAAAACTGTTTTATTCTTATTATTTTTGCACATTATCAATTGTACAGATGTTAATATAGAAAATACATCAACATTTGAAGGCATATTTAAGCAGATGTTTAAAAAAGATACATTTCAAATTATTTTTGCATCTTTCTCTCAAAAGGGCTACGCTTAAAGTTGTGTAGACCAAAATATTGAAGCACAAAACGTGAAGAAGGTTTTCAGCAGTGGCGAAGGGTGCCATACAAGCCGGTTCCCATCGGCTTCCCTTTTAAAATGATGTAACAAAGTAGTTAAAAAATATAGGCAAAAAGTAAAAAAATAGATTTAAAACCAAAGTAACAATACGTATTTCTTCTATTATCATTTTGCCTCAGTTTAAACGGGAAACCGATGGGAATCGGCTTGTATGGCACCCTTCGCCACTGGTTTTCAGAGGGAATTTTTTTGGCCTGTCTTTATCTAATTTATTCTGTCTCTATATTTCTCCGTAAACCAGGCCGCTCTTCCACATGACAGTCGCCTCCTGTATTCACAGTCGACTTTCATCAGTACTTGAAGGTAACACGCTAGATCCACATCTAGTGGAGTTTTACAAATAATCACACGTTGAAGGGAGCGATTGGGATGTCTCTGAATTGGGTGAGGAAATTTTTCTTTCGCTCCCATTGCATTGTTTGGCAGCAATTAAACCACACACACATACACAAACACATAATGACTTATAGATAATATACTGTCAGTTATACCTAAATACAGACCAGTCAAACAAAACAGATTTTGTACTAATCATTTGAAATATTATGTTTTCTTGCTTTCTCCATCTGTGTTTTGTGACACCCAACAAATACACGTTCCATGATGTCGTAGGATAACGCATTTTTTCTCTCATAATTGAACTATATACCTACCAAAGCAATAAAAATGCGTGCGCACAGTTTTCGTGAAGAGATGACGTATGGTAATGCAAAAAGGAGAAAATTTCTAGCTTCACTTACGCTTGCATGTTCGTAGTGAAGTCACACTGAAAGCATTTCTGTTCTCTTTTTAAATAACGACGATTTGTTCTTAGGTAAGTAGAAACGGCTAGAATCTATTTGCGTTTAAATAATTTCGGGTCCATTTGTATTCAATGCATACACACACAAATGTTCACATATATTTACACATACATTTCGAGGCCAACTTCGAGAAGTTGAAAAAACGAAAACGTGAGTAGCTCGAGTACAAAAAAATACAATAAATGCGTTAGTAAGTTAGTTAGTATTCCACATAAGTACAACAAAGGGATGGCGCTACTACAATTTTTCATATTTAATTTGAAAAACTTTTGTCGCGTCGTGAAAGTTTGTTGTACTCGTCGTATTGTACTAGTGAACTCTTAGTTTATTTGAAATTGCTTTTATCCCAAGACAGATGGTGGAGTGCGGTTTTGTTCATTGATACAGCTGGGAGAATTTTTTTAAAGAACAAACATCCTTTAAAAAATGCTATGACTGTAATGGTTAATGCTATAGACTCATTCTTGGAAGTTTGCGTGTTGAACTCTCGGTAACGCAAAAAAAAAAAAAACGCAACTAAGCTACACATATAGTGTAACTTCTTGCCTGCGTTATCCCCGAAGGGGTCGCATGTGGCGCTTCGGGACCTATTTATTTTTACAGGTAAGGGAGCCGGCCTCACACCAACCACTTTCAGTTGAAGTGGGGGTTTCCCAGCTCCCGGGGGGGCTGGTTCTCATTTCTTGTGAAGGCTGAGTAAGCCTTTGAGATCGAACCCTTGCTCTTGGCATGGAATGCAAGCATTCTACCTATTGAGCTATCGACCTTTTTACGAGCTTGATCGTCGTCGCCACAAAGCGCCAATTCTCAAGCAAGACCCAGTTGCTGTAAGGCTGGATAGACCTTTGGTGACCGGTCATTCGTAAAAGTTTTATGAATTTCTCAACCCAGCGAATGCAAATTTGAAAATAGAAAAGGTATATTTTTTGTGCTCTGCCGAGAATCGAACCCTCAACCTTCCCATTCAGAGTCCGCAGTGTTACCACTGAGCTACGGACTGGTCGGTAAAGCAAAAAATCATATTATAATTTTCAAAATTTGCTCTTACTTTGGTCGAAAATTCTGCTGTCTTTATCAAGATACCTTTATCAGTTACCAAACGCCTATTCGTCTATAAGCAACTGGGTCTTGTAAGAAAATTGACGCTATAGCGACAACCAAGCCCTCAGTCCTTAACAAATAGGTTGATATGAGGCTGACCCCATGTTCAGCAAACTTGGTTCACTTTGACGATGCCGCCTAGGTTTCAGGTAAAGGCGTTGCGTAAGGTTTATGGTAAGTACACATGCAGCATGTGAATTTACTCGTGTCTGCTTGTGGGCGTGCATTAAATAAATAAGCCTTAATGTCAAGGTATCTTTGTAACTTAGATCAAACAAAAATGTCATTATATGATGAAAAAAAAAAGTTAAACATATAAGTGTTGAAAGAGTAACCTTGTTTTTGTTGATAAAAACCTGTAATATGTTTGCTCACTTCACAGCTTGTTAATAATTCCATCCTGAAACTGTTTATTTGGTGACTACAGGGGCGGAGTTACGAGTATAAAACATTGCGTTAACTCACCACGATCGCGTAAATCGAAAAAGTGTATGAAAACTAAATCACTCACTACGAGTGCCGTCGCATTTTGCATACATTAACAGTTCACGCAATCGAGGCGAGTTCACGCAATGTTTGATACTCGTGGTAAAGTTCTGGGCTTTGTGTTTGCGGGTCTGTAGAGGCAAATAGAGGCCCAATATTGTGTAGCAGGAAGTGTACGGATAGTTGGTTCTATTGCTGTGTAACTTCTTGCGAATAATGACGCTCATTTAGGTCCTCCGAGTGGCAAAAACTAACACAACTTTCAAGTAAGTAAAGGATAGTACAAGATTCGAAACAACATAGATTATACACATTTTTTAATAATCCTCCCTTGACTTGTAGGTTGGTATGGGGCTGACCGTCTGTACTGTAAAAATTGGTTGACTTTGCCAGCGTTACCGTGCTTTGAAAGGGCCTGCAAGGTATACATGTTATTTGAGAAATTTTGTTTTTTATTTTGTTTGTACACCTGCTGCATGTGTAAACTCGAACTTACACGTGTCTGCTTGTGCGAATGAATTTTGAATAAATTTAAAAATTTTGTACCTATATCTTTGCAAAATAATCTACAGATTATATCGCAAGGAGAAGGTACTACGATGCACAATGCTCATGCAGTGTAATTTCTTACTGCGTTGTTTCCGAAGGAGGGGCATGTGATGTTATTTATTTATTTTTACAAGGAAGGAGCAAACCTTACGCCAAAGCTTTTCAGCTGGTACCCATTTCAAATGAAGGCTGAGCAAACCTTGTTGGTATTTTTATTTTAGTTTTGAAACAAACACCGAAACGGAAAATCAATCCAGTCCGGTCGATAGCTCAGTTGGTAGAGTGATGGCATTCCATGCCGGGAGCTCGGGTTCGAATCCCACCGAGGGTGTCAGAAATGATTTCCCGTTTCGGTGTTTATTTCAAACCCCAAAATAACATACCGGCAAGGCTTAATCAGCCTTCACAAGAAATGAGTACCAGCTCTCTCGGGAGCTGGGAAACCCCTACTTTAACTGAAGTGGTTGGTGTAAGGCCGGCCGGCCCATTACCTGTAAAAATAAATAGGTTTAACTCGCCACATGTGACCCCTTCGGGATAACGCGGCAAGAAGTTACACTATGTGTATGGCTTAGTTGAGCTTTGTTGCGTTTATTTGAAACACCTTTGGTGGGAATCGAACCTAGCCCTCTGGCATGGAACGCAATTATTATTCAACCAATGAGCTTCACCAGACATTTATTTTTTGACGAGTAATGTAGATAGAGGTTCTTCGATGGTAATCAGACTAACGACTTCATATTACATGTCAGAAGCGTTCATCATTGGACCATGTCCAGTGTAGGTAAGCCTTTCGTATAAATTTTGAAATGTGTCTACGAAAGTTTATTTTCCAATGAAATTAGCTTAACACAACAGTTTGTGTAGTGAAAATGTGGAAATATGAAATTCATCGCTCCCACATAACAGGGTGCGGTCTGATTTTTGACTTTGGTGATCGCTCTTCTTTTGAGTCCCTTGTCACTCTGGTATCTCATCACAGAAAGTGAGTAGAGTCATCAATCAGGTCTAAATTAGCCACGAGTTCCTTTCATACTGACAATGAATAAGTCTAACCTACTTAGGAATCAAAGAAGAAATCAAACGGAGAAAATTGCCAGCTTTTTATTCAATGGTGCACAACATGTTACCCTTACAACCCGTTCCCCCATTGCTTGTTTGGCGTATAGACTATTTGTTTCAAAGATAACCTTTCAATTAAATTGTCTAAAGAATCAAATTCTATACAACCTGAGCTAAGAAAATAACGTAAAACACGATAGTGTGAGAGTACTGTTGTTTTCAATAATTTTAAAATCAATTTCCAGTTGTCATAAGACACATTGGTCCAGTATACACATAAAAACGTTGCTCATGTGAAATTACCCCTTACGGACTTACGACAAACAAGCACTAATGGCTGGTTCGGACAAGGCGAGTAATTTAGCCAAGTAACGAGTAATTTAGTGGCTAAACGTGTGCGAACCCCAACAATTTAGTCCAGTAGTTAAGTCAATGGTTTAGTCAAGCCGATCCATTTCATTCTATTTTTTCGGGCAAGTAGCGGCCCCGCCCACCGTCCGTGGGCGAGTGTTGCCGAGAAGCCACGGAAAAGTCCGAGTCCGAATAGCCACGGAAAAGCCCGAGTCCGAGTCGAGTTTATTAGCGGCCGCGCCATTGGCCGCTCACTCTTGGCGGGGAAACGGAAATGCAAGAATGGCGGCAATTTAAATTGGCTGCAGTTTGAAAAGATAATGCCCGTTTTCAGCAAGAATATTTAAAGATAAAGTGCTGTTTAAAAATATTTAAGTACTTAAGAACTTCTTATATTTGCGAGCCCAATGTTCCGCTCCCTAAACTTAGCGACCTGTCAGTGAGGTTATGTCATGTTTAAACTGTAAATAAGTGGATATGCACACCGATATCCTTGGTTTTTTAGAAACTCTTGAGAATATAGAAGTTGCTAGGACTTATCTACGTCCAAAAAGTTTTGAGAAAGGTAATTTTTTTTCGATAAGAATAGTATGACATCGATTTTTGGTGCGGATATCAGCTGTCAAAAATACAATCATGTAGCTCCTTGCTGGATGAAATTGTAGTAATTTTTAAGTTTTCGGACAATAGAGCTGTACAAATATAGTTTTGGTAAAGATGTTGTGGAAATAAATATTATCGTCCATGAATTTATTACGTATTTAAAAACATCGATCTTTTACATTGATCGATGTTTATAGGTACCTACCATAAATTTGTCATATCACAGGCCTTATGATATCCTTCAGATGGATTGTTACTTATTGTTTTGTACAGAAACAATTCAGTGACACACGAGGATAACTGATTAGAGGCATTACAATTTTATGCCACTGTAAGCCATCAACTGGTATCTGTGACAGACGTGAGAGGCGTATGTAGCAGGATTGAACAAGTTTCTCGCGGTCAGCCTCTGAAAAGTTGAACCATGTTTCTTCTTTAACTTGATAATTGATTGGTGACCGCCGTGTATTTGAAATGCCGATTTTACATGTCGAATATTGATGTTAATTGTCAACAACGAAAAACGCAACAAAGAAATGAATCTGAATGCAGCTGCAGACTACGAGCCGTATTATAGTGTGTGCATACAAAATATACTTTGTACACATCATTGAAAAGATAAAAATTCAATTAAAAAATAATGTTTGCAGCGTAAATGGTAGATATTATTATAAACATCAAATAGTCATGTGTTGTTTTTATTTAAAATGTGTATATTATTTTATAAACCATAAAATACATTTCGAATTTACAAAAGTCGAGTTTCGAAGTTGTTTGCTAAACAGGCTCCTAGCTAGGTGGCCGGGCATAAATCAGTTAATATTACCAAACCATAGCCAATTTAAAGGGCTTTATAATAACATGATTTTAATACTCAATTAATATTTTCAAACTGCAGCCAATTCAAATTTTCCGCCATTATAGAAAGGGCTTTCTGCAGCCAACTTCGCACTTGTGTACTGTACTGGACCGTAATGCGAACGCTTCACGGGCGAGTAGCGCCCCGCCCACTACTAAATTACTCGTTACTTGACTAAATCAGTGGCCTTGTGCGAACTAGCCTTAAGGGGACGAATCGTCAACAAGCTGGGAAGAACTCTTTCAGCGTTTTTTTAAAGGTTTTTAAATTACATTAAAACATGCCATTTTTTTATCACGTTAATGAATTTGACACTTTGAATTAAAGGATGCTGTGCCATGACAGCATTTTGTCAGCTTATCGTGTATATTTCATTTCAATAAGAAATGAAACAGAAAATATTGTCAGCTTATTGTGCATACTTTAGCCTCATAAGAAAAAAGACGGAAAACATTGTCAGCTTATCGTGTATACTTCATTATGGTAAGAAACTAAAATAAAAATATTGCCAGCTAATCGGGTAAACGCCAGTCTCATAAGAAATCAAAGGAGAATATTGTCAGTTAGTCCTGCATACATTGTACTTAATATGAAATTAAACCAAGAAGATTAGTAGCTTATCGTTTATACTTCATTCTAATAATAACTCATTGGAAAATATTACCAGCCCATCATTTATACTTTATTCTAACAAAAAACTAAATAGAGAATACTGTAAGCTAACCGTGCTAAACCAGCTTCATAAGAAATCAAATGGAGAATAAAGTCAGCTCATAAATACTCCAGAATACACAAGTATAAATGCTCACATAGAAATTAACATAATATTATACTTTTATCCAACCAAAGCTTAATCTTGATTTCCAAAAAATTCTTAAAGAAAAAATAATGACATTTATTCAAGCAAGTAACTAGTAATACTTTGAAAAGCGGTTTATAAAAATAATTTAATTTCTGAAAAAAAAATATTAGCTCCGCTAAAAGTTTTGCGCTATTTTTACGCAAATGTCTAAGTTCATTTTACCCAATGTTTTTAAAAATGAAAAAAGATTTTTTTATAGATTTCTTTAAATTATCTTGCAGAAGAAATACTTGGTAATCGTGAACCATTTTTTTAAATACTTGGAATTCAAAAAGTTTATTTAAATCTTTCAATGTAAATTATCCTACCAAAACCCATTTACTTTTAGCTGGTATTGTAAAAAAATAAAAATCTGAGTCACAAAGGTGAATATAAATTTAAGATTCATATTATTCATACACACGTGTAAGTTGGCGCTTGCACATGCTTAGTTCCAAAATAAATCAAATTTCACATGATCCTTGAAATTCCTGTCGCCTTTCTCTAAAACACGAGTGACATTGGTGAAAGCGAAACAATCTTACAGCATGCCTCATATCAACTTATTAATAAAAAAATATATATTTATTCATTCAAATTGATATTTTGTCTTCATAAGTGCCATCAATAAAATTTTGGTTTAAATTGATAATTTATCCACGAATTCATTCAATAATACGAATAGAAAATTGTAACAGATAATATTATGTACACAGAAAATGTATTCCAAAATTTATTTTAAAACGAATAATCTTTTATATTTAGACTGTATTCTAAGTATACAAAAACCTTAATCAACACTTACACAATCCGTAGCACAAGAAAGCGTAGACCTTTTGAACGTCACAAATTGTCTACGACAATAATTGTAAGAATGTGAGGGGTGAGATGTTGTGGAGCTAATTTAGGAAATGAAGCGGCAGCCTCGACAACTGACACAGTACCCCAAGTACAAAACTCTACTCTAGAACTCAGTTATAGCGTTTTACTTACAACATATTGAAAATGTAATGGTCACTAGAGGCACTGCTTAAGTTTCCATACATTTTATGATTGAGTTTCAGCGTAGAGCTGTATACTTGAAGTACAATGCTGGACGGACTCAGTGTGATTAGGTTTGTTTACTCAAAAGTGATTTAGGCGACAAGGGTGAAGCGTTCTACAGGGTGGTGCAACAGCTTCGAAGTCTTTTTTTAAACAAACCGTAAATTAGTTACCCGTAAGTATTTTTATACAAACCTGTATTAAAATTCCGCAATTTGCAAGTCTTACATAGTCACCTTGTAGAAGATGCAAAAGAGGTTGTTCTAATTTCATTGACTGTTGATGAATATATTTTGCAATCTTTCATCTTACAAGCCAAGTAATAAAACAACTTACGTAGGTATTCACTTCCGCGACCCGTTCCGCAAACAAACTGTTCGCATCCTCAGGTGACTCAATAATGAGGATGCAAACGGTTTGTTCGTGAAACCGGTCGTGGAATTGAATAAACTCACAGTAATAAAAAAAGAGTTTTTTTTAGTTTGTCTGAGTGTCGTAGAGCTTTTGTTGTTTGAGCGTTTGGCCCGAAAATGATGTTGAGTATATAAGATTTTTGTTTTCTCAGAACTGGGCAATTGTCTTTTAATTTCTTATCCATTTTCTTATTTATCTTAAGTTTTCATAACCGATGCACAACATTTAATTTTGAAAATCTAGTTTGTCTTAGATAACCGCATTAATTTAAAAAAAAAAAGTACTAAAGTTTAAGTTCTTAAGCCATAAAACGAGAAGATGTGTGTTTCCGAAAAGATGAAATTAACTTTTAGTATATCAGTACAATATTCACAGTTGTATTACAAAAACACTAATTGGATTCCTTGAAAAAGTTTAGAAACATTTCCAAAATGTCATCAGTCTTTAGTAGATAAAAAACGATATTAAGTGACACTAAGCCAACAACATATAAGGCTAATAACTTGAGATTTTGAAATGTCTTAATTTTTATTATTATCTTTCCCCACCCTGTCCCAGCTACAGGGTGGCAAGGGGGCGCTAAAAGCTTCGCCCCGCCGCATAGCACTCCGCCACCCGGTATTTTTAAACAACGTACAAAGTCTCTAGGAGAGGAATGTGAGAGTGGCACACACTGCCATACCTTGTTACGGTTTGCTTTTTCTAATTTTTTACGAATATTTTTCAAAAATAATAAAAAAAAGAGCGTTAACTATGTGCTTTAAGAATTAAGTCCAAAAGAACAGCGGGGATTGGTGAGACCCCAACTGAGGTGGCTGGATGACATCAAGAGAACTGCACGCAGAGGGTTTCTGTTTACAAACATGGGGAAGATTAGAACAGGATTACGTCCAGGAGTGGACTGAGAAAGGCTGAGGAAGAAGAACGAAGAAATTCCTTTTGCCTGGCTCACCTGCTCATCAGATTTTGGCCGAATTTTCAGTGCATGTTTAGATAACACTCCAAAGAGGTCGTGGGAACTTTGATGTCAATTATGTATATATTACACATACTCGCCGTAATCTAAAACAAAATTGTTTTTTATTTTTGCCTTTTAAGATGAACAAAGTGAATGCTTCTACAATCAATACAAAACTTTCTCGATTAGTTGTGCAAAAAAATTTCCACACGGGCTTCTATAAGCTATTGATATTGTTATGTCATTCTTGAATCCTGGGCAGAGAATATCGCATTTAGGATTCATACAACGCATAACGACCCCACCTACATCCGCACATAGTTGCTTGGGAAGAAATTGCGTCACTAAGAAAAGCTCTTCTCATATTACTTTGAGATTGTTATGTTCTTACTTGGGCTTTATTTAATTAAAACTGCTATGATTTATTTTACGCAATTAATTTCAGATTAGATTCGGATACAATATTACTTTAAACTTGTATCATATAACGGTCGGTTAATTTCTGAAGTAACAGAGAGCTTAAGTCCTTATTTTATAGTAAGAATAAAGATCATCCTCGAAGCATGGAGAATTGCTACTTGATAGATTTTGCCAGAACATTTTACCTAACAGAAGTACCAAACATCTATTTATTTCTAGAGAGACTTCACATAATATATTTTTAACTCGCACAGACAAACACAACACAAAACTACATATTCGTAACAATATGTTGAGATATGCACATCCAAGTTTATAGAATGGCAGACACTCCGCGCGGGGAGATCGCGTCCTTCGGCAAATCACCTTTCTCCGCTTTATCGCGTTCTTCTGCTGGCTGGGGGATGAGAACAGAGGGAGGGATGAGAAGAGAGGAAGTGATGAGAACTAAGGTAGAAATGAGGACAGAAGAAAGATGAAGGAGAGGTTCCTCATTCCAGAACGGATGGAGTATTCTGCAAGTCCGTCGAGTTCCAACCCATCAAACATACTTTTGAACGTGTATGTTCTGTAAGTCTTTACGACGCATACATACTGGACTAAAGGGAACGAAGAGGGTTTAAACATGTGTAGGTACTATTTTTTGAGGTCTATTTTAGTTTATCCAGTGACGTCACGAAATTTTTTGGATGTACGAGTACGCTCCAGTACGTTCTCGTGTATTCTACAAAGCTCTGTGCACTGTATTTCATGCAATTGGTATGTGCAGCTGTTAAAATTATTTTTTACTTATATCCAGCGACTAATTATAATCTAACTATAATTACTTTTCACTTAAATCTAATTACTGTAGTTATATTATTTTTTTAAAAAATAACTATTTTTAGAAATAGAAATACTTGTATATGAGCAATGCTGTTTCTTATTTTTCGTGACCCGTTTTAATGAAGATTGAATAATTTATTTCGATACTGCGGCACGAAAAATGGATATTCTACATCTGCCAAACCACAGTCTAAGGTTTTCGTCAACGAGCACGTTGTCCTTCAATTCTTTCCTGAATTATGAGACGCAGGAGCGAATATTTCGCATTATGCAAGCAAAATAAACCATTAAGGATAAAAGAAAAACAGCATTGTTTTCGATTACGTGAATATATATATTTTTATACCACAACCGGTTTCGCAAACATCCGTTTGCATCGTCAGGTGGTTCAATATACTCACGTAATCGAAAACAAAGCTGTTTTTCTTTTATCCTTAACGATGAACGATTACAAAGTTAATGCCTCTACAACCATCTTTATTTAGCTTTTGATGGAAATTAGGAGTCAGAATTTAGTATTTTTACCGAAAAAAAACTTCGGTATTTGTGACTTTTTTTTAACACCCGACAGTAGACCGACATTTCAAAGGAACTGATTTTGTTCTCGATTTACTGTGTCAGTGTCCACCTTTTCATGCCATAGAGGGAAACAATTCGTCACTTTAAGTGCTTGTTTGGCTTATATCCATCAAAGATAATTTCACATGAGCAATGTTTGTATATGAACTGGAACAATGGGTCTTATGAAAACTGGAAATTTATTTTAAAAATATTTAAAGCAACTATCACAATATAGTTTTTTAAGCTCAAATTGTGTAGAATGTGATTCTTAAGACAATATAATTGAAAGGTCATCTTTGTGGGGGGGGGGGGTGAATTGTAGACCTTCATCTATCCATGAGATTCATAACATCCGATGTTACACCCACATCTTAAAAGCTAGTATGTGTGATGGGTCGGTATCGGATTGAGGAGCGGAATACGCTTAAGGGTGGATGTCACCCCTTTCCCACCCCCGACGGTCTCATTTCGTCAACGGAGACTATTTACAAAGTTACTTTGTGGAGTTTTGAAACATAATCCGCTCACTTTTCCGATTATTATGATTTTGAGAATAAATTAGGGATGAAAGCTTTTGTTTTCGCTTGCCCACCCCCCCTCCCCCCTCTCCTCCACCCCTTCACAAAAGGCAACATGAAACTCTACCAGTTTCAGATTTTAACCCTAAAATGATAAATGGATATGTTACTAAAAAAACTATTTTATTGGAAATTTGTATTGATTCTGAATTGGAATGACGGCAAATGAACCTTGATTTGCCAATTCATACTCATGGAACATACCAAGTTAATGTGTAGAGTAAAAAAAGCTTACGATCAAAAATAACTCCTAGGTCAGTTATTTCAGAAACTGTTTAAAGTGTATTGTTCTTAATTAAAAATGCTAAGGTAACAGGGTTAGCCATTATGTAAAAAAAACGCAACTAAGCTACAACTATAGTGTAACTTCTTGCCTGCGATATTTTTGAAGGGGTCGCATATGGCGATTCATTTCCTATTTATTTTTACGGGTAAGGGGGCTAGCCTCACGCAAACCGCTTCACTTGAAATAAAACCGCATTAATTCATATTTTGAAATATTCAGTGGCAACTAATTGACTGTGCAAGAAATTGTTTAATGCAACGAATTCCCATTCGCAGTCACATATAGATTCGCGTCTATGCATGTCGCACGTGAACTAACAACATGAAAACTCAAATTTAAAATGAATATAAGCTCTGCAACTCTTGCCAATCTTCCCTGAAACAAGGTTGACATTTCAAAAATGAAACATTTTTTGCAGTACCTAGAGGTAAAGCTTATACTATCCTATAGGTGACAAACACAATAATTACAAATTACTCTTAGGCCCGGTATTTTGAAGTATCGTAAAGTTAACTTAAATGCAATTTTAGTTAAATCATCATAATATTTCACTCACCGAATTTCGGCAGTAAAGATTTAGTAACTTTAACTTTCGATTTTCAAGATGGCGGCGCTTCACTGACAGCAGCTGTTCTTTTTTAATGTAAGGATACATCAAAATTGTTGCAAACTGAACATTTTTTGTGTCGTTTTCTAGCTTAATGAAGGTTAGGCATATGATTTTTATGAATAGTTGTTTGTTTTAAAGCTTTTGAATGGCATTTTAACTATTTCCAAGATTTAGGGGCGAAATGAAAATGGCGGTACACAATTGTATTTTGTTGCCGACCCTGATGTATGGAAGCGAGTCATGGACGTTGAATGAAAGAGAAGTAAATAAGGTATGCACCGTAGAAATGGCCCATCTGAGAAGTATGACAGGAAAAACACTGAAAGATAGAGTGAGAAACGAATGGGTTCTAAATGAATGCGGAGTAAAAGAAAGCGTGAAAGTGAAAGTTCAAAGAAGTGTGATGCGATGGTTTGGACATATTGAAAGGATGAATGAAGACCGACTGACAAAAAGAGTGTATAAAGGGAATGTAACAGGTAAGCGTGGAAGGGGAAGACCTAGGAAACAATGGATTGATCAGATAAATGAGATTGCGAATGAATGGAATCTACAGAGTGGAAACAAGAGAAGAGCATGCATGAAAAGAGTGATGAAATTAGATGAGATGAAAGAAGTATGCAAGGACAGAGTCAAGTGGAGGCACTTGTGTGGAGGTACTGGCCACCCCTAGAGGAAAGGCGGCAGGATACAAGACAAGACAAGACAAGGGGCGTGGCTTCATACTTCGGCAATGTTCGGTTTTAGTTAACTCGAGATTGAGTACTTTGAATATAAGTTCAAGTAATATTTAACTAAAATAATACTACACTTCAATATACCTGGCCCTAATGATTTTATGAAACAAAAATATCTTGTTTAGACCAAAATCTATAAAAATCAGCCTTTATTGTGATATGAAATGAGGTTAACAGTGCAGGGTTAACTGGGGATGTTTTCCCTCAAAATTTGTTCTTTGACTTTTTACTCAATTTTCTTGTTGATTACGTCAGATTGGTTAATTATAAATTTCTGCCAACTTGTAAACGTAAAGCGCGTTCTCTACCTTTGAAGAATTTCTCGGCTGCATTCAGCCGTGTCGCTAAGTGTTTTTCCAACGTTTCAAAGTGTAATGGGACGAATGATTAATTTAAATTTTATTTTTAACTTTGCTCTCGTTAAATGCCAACTTTAATTAAACGTTATAATGAAACTGGAAAATTATTTGATTCAATTATAATTGTAAGTTTTCATTTCATTTGCGAAGAAGGTAAAATCAACAATGCCGCCAACCCTGTTTCAGGGAATAATTTGCTAAGTTTATGTTTATTTACATTTAATATTTTCTTATTAAAGACAGCAGTCTATTTTTTCAAAGCTTTAGATTCGTTAACGAAAGGACAAGAGTTCGAGCCCTGGCAGAACAAAAATAAAAAAATATATTACAAAATAGTGCGGCATTCAATTGAAACCGGGGTGGTATTGTCAAAAGTAAACCAAGTTTGTATAGCACTGGGGTCAGCTTCATACTAACTTATCAGTAAAGGAGCCATAATCATTTTATACAATAACTATTGTATTGCATCAAATGATTTCCCGTTTCAGTATTTATTTAAAAAAATATATAGAAAGGTGTACTCAGCCTCCACAAGAAATTGGTGCCAGGGTCGGGGGCTGGAAAACCCCCACTTCAACTGAAGTGGAAAGCGTACAACCGTCCCCCTTATCTGTAAAAATAAATAGATTCTACTCGTCACATGCCACTTTTTCGGGAAAAACGCGGCAAGATGATGCATTATATGTGTAGCTTAGTAAAAAAATTACCAGTGTTTTGAAAAATTCGACTACCCTTGCCAAAAGATCAGTAACAAAGATTCATCCAGCCTTACAGCAACTGGGCTTTGCTGACTAGCCATAAACAAGCATGACGAAAGGCCTTGAGGTGTGGTTCACACAAAAACATTGCTCGCCAAATAAATCATCCTTATGTTTTTTGGCTTATTTACAAGGTGTATTATAACTTGAGTATTACAAAACAATCGACCTTTTGATGCAACAAAAGATTCCCGTAAATTTGCAAATTTTGTATGGCTGGTCACGTATTACACCCTCCGCGTGACTAGGCTAGAATAAATATTTATTATTTTTATTATTTATCAAATGAGCTATCGACAAAACTAAAGTTAATATGATGATGAGGATGCAGCATCCATTCTTCCGGGCTTGTAGACCATGGTCCAGTATTCCTTCTCAGAAGGCTACTTTTTTCTTCTAAGAAGGCTTCTACGTTTTGTCAGTACGTTCAAGTACGAACCTTGAAGAAGTCAGTCACAAGTTCACTGAAGAAACGTAGCAGCCTTCTAAAAAAGAAAAAAACAGCCTTCTGAGAATAAATACTGGACCATGGTCTACAAGCCCGGAAGAATGGATGCTGCATCCTCATCATCATCATCTGAAGCCGGCCATGAAAGCCTAAAAACACTTATAAAGTTAATATGTAAGGCATTTTTTTCATAATTAAAAAGAAATGTCTCTAGGGGTAAATTTTCTTGGAAGAGAAGAAAAAATAGAACCTGATAATTAGCGGCGAAGTTCAGTTTTAATGATTTAAAGGCAAAATCTTGATTTGTGGCTTCGAATTACAAAAGGGGGAAACAAAAAAAAAGTCAGGACATAAACTGAAACCTTCGGCGGACGCTAATGACTTCTGTACCCCGAGTATTTCAGTTTACACGGCGTTTACTCAACGATCGCGTAAACAGAAAAACATACGACAGATAAAACAGCGCTACTAGTGAAAGTTTTAGTTGACATGTATTTTTTCCGTTTTGAGTATTTACGCATTGTTTTATACTTGAGGTACTGGGTGTAGATACTTCCTTACTTCGGAGAAAATGAGAAAAAGAAATGAACGATAAAACCTTTTGCGAGACTTTATATTAAATTTTGGGCGTTTTATCTGAGAATTCAAAATTGTAACTCAAAAATTTGTACACTTTGATTTAGATCTTGATGTTTTTGTAATGATGGAAACGAAAATGTAAGAATTGTTTGTGCTACGGACGAGCGAAGTCAGTACGGTGACTTTAGATGGCTTCTTCTCTTTCTTTTGGTGCTTCTTCTGTCAAAGATCTGCGATCTAAATCTTAATCTAAGTTGCAAAGATATGTATCATTTGAGATTCATATTAAATGCATTCCCACAAGCAGGCACGCATAATTGCGCGCTCACACATGCCGCATGTGGACCTACAATATAAAAACCCAATCTCAAACGAACATAAGCCCTGTAACTCTTGCCGACCTTCCCTGAAACAGGGGGGACATTGGCAAAGTGAACCATTTTTTACAGTATGGGTTGTCAGCCTCATACCAACCTATAACCCGGAGTGAAGAACTCCGCATCTATGGGTATATTTCGCGGAGCTCTCAAGACGCACCTTTTCATCCGATGATTATTATATTAACTATTCAATAACATCTTTTCAACCAGGATCACTGGTTAGGGGCAAGCGGCCCAACAGTAATCGAACTATTGTTTTTTTTTTTAAATATTTCAAACACGTTAGTCGAATTTAATATGTTGATCTATTTAGTCATGTTTGCGAATTGTTTAAACTTAAAGAATAGACTTTGTAATTTCTCTCGCGTACACAACTATTTTATTACTAAATTATGATTTTAAATATTGTTGGGTTTCGTACACCTTCTGATTTTTAGTTGTAGATAATAGAATTTTAGTCAATTTTTTTTCATTCTAAAATAGGTTCTGCATTTTCGCTCAGAAAAAATATTGTTCCGTCTTTTTGGTTGCCACATCTAAGATGATTAGTATCTGTCTTCATTTACATTCCCCTCGGGTTTCTCTCTTCCCTCTCTATCTTCCATCTCTGCTGCTCTCCTTTCTCTCGGCTCATTTATCCACTAAAGTAATTTGGAATTGACACACCAGAAAAATTGAAAGTCGTCGCCGCGCCATCGATTGTCATGTCCTGAGAGGACGATTAGGGAAGAGCACGCTTCAAAGAAGTACACCAACAACCAGCCGGATACATGCAATTTATTGAAGAAAAAATGTCATAATAGTACGTTTTCAGTATCACAGGGGGACAATATTGCGTAAACTCACCCTGATTATTGCGTATAATCTTTAATCTAAGCTGCAAAGATATGTTAACATATAAGGCTCATATTTAATGCATGCCCACAGATAGGCACATGTAGGTTCACTCCAACACATGCCGCATTTGAAACTACGACAAAAAATCCAAATCTCAAATGAGCATAAGCCCTGCAATTTTTGCTGAACTTCTCAGTGAGCCAATTCTACAGTATGAGTGGTTAGCCTCATACCAACCTATAAGTAAAGGAATAAAGGCGTAGATCTAAAACCAAAATATGATCTCTAAGTTTAGGAGTGTCGTCGTACCCCGAGTATACAATATTTATTATTTACATAAACTCTTCTCGATTCGTAAATTGAAAACGTATGGAATACACGTCGGTGCTCCTAGAGAGTGATTTAGTCTTCATACATTTTCCTATTTATGCAAGGTTACGCACTGTTGTATACTCAGGGTAAATATATCAATTTCAAATAATCAACAAAGTTGGTATGAGGTTGACCACCCATACTGTAAACATGTTTCACTCAGCTAATGTTGACCTTGTTTCAGGGAAGGTCGGCAAAAGTTGCAGGACTTATGTTCATCTGAAGTTTGGTTATTGTAAGCACAGATGCAAAATTTGTGCGCATATTTATGGGCATGCATTTAATACGAATTGTACATGTTAACAAGTCTTTGCAACTTAGATGATAGATAGACACTTCATGAGCTTTCTGCTAGTTTGTTAGTTGAATGCTCAGCATGGAATCGAACTCGCGTCCTTGTAGCGTCAACCACTGGACCACAGACCAGTCAAATTTGTGTGCCGTCAACTGGTTGGTAGTTGTTAGTCTCTGCGTGTCGCTAGCATATCGATCGTTCGCACAGCTCCGCTAACGAGGCTCAGGAAAGAAGCCATTAGACGAGCGATATTGTTACCGATCTACCCAGCGTGACACCTCCCGGAGTTAGGCTTAATTATCGACAACATTACAATACCGGCAAGTGTCTAGCTGTGACTCAATACACAAAGACCTGACTCGGAGGGAAATGTGATCTGCGCGACAACAAGCCTGGATTTGATGCCAATTATCAGCTAAGCTGTAAATATACAAGCTAACAGTAAACATTTATTCCTAAACAATATCCTGGGCAACTGCGAATCTTTTAACGATTTTTTCAGTCGTTGGTAAATCTGGAATGAATGCCAATGATGAACCAAATGGTAAATAGATAAGTAAACAATGGTATTGATACAGTCTTATGGTATCGAGACAGTCACAATGTCACAAAAAAGTGCCCACAAGCTAAGAGTCACACAGAGAGCAATGGAGAGAGCCATGTTGGGTGTCAGTTTGCGGGACAGACTCAGAAATGAGGACATAAGAGTCAGGACAAAGGTTTCCGATGTCATCAAGATGGCCGCAACCCTCAATGGCGATGGGCGGGACATGTCGCTCGCGATCCAGATGAAAAGTGGACAAAGCGACTGCTGTGCTGGTGCCCAAGGACGGCAAAGCGTGGAGTTGGGCGCCCACAGTTGCGTTGGCGCGACAATCTTCGGAGAAGTGCGAAAGTGCCTGGATGCGGATCGCTCAGAATATAAATGAATGGAAAATGCGAGAAGAGGCCTACGTCCAAGAGTGGACGGTCAATACAGGCTGAACAAGAATTAAACAATGAACACTTATGATAAGAAAAAAATACTGGGTGAGCAGTTTTGTATTTTCTATAGATTGTATCATTTGAAAGCAAATCTCTAACTGATGCCAATTATGAACAAAACTTTTAATAGATAAATAGACAATTAAAATTTTGTTCTACAAAAAAAATCGGTGTTGAAGCCTTTCTTTTGCGATCGTATTCAGCGCTATGGCCAAGCAGATCAAGACGGTTATCCTAAGTAGCGTGTTTGAAATAAAGCAACGCTAGTTGCTTTGTCCTGTAGGGCACCTTGTCAAACAGATGTTATTAGGTAATTGTTTATTAAAAATATATAAAAAATAATGATTTACTTATTGATAATTTTATTATCTAATTCTTGCCAGGTTGGTGAATTGAATTTCTTTTCACAAGTATATTTTAAGAAATAAATTAAATATACCCATATGTAAAAGTATCGATCGATAGCAAGCTAGAATGCTGCGTGTGAAAAGTTGAAACGAATTGTTCAGATAAAATTTTATTGTTCAATCAGCTGTTCACGGGCAGCCATGTTTGATCATTTTATATCGATCCATACAATCGCTTATAAGGACATCTAGAAAAACTGTATCGACAGCTGTGCCAACAGTATACATGGCTTGAATCCGATTTTGAGGTTGTCATCAAGTAAACAATATAATGATTATTTCAATTAATAAATATTTAAAAATATAAATGGTAAAACATTGTTTTAATTCACTTTATTTTATTTGTTTATGCTCGAATATTTTCGCCTAATGAGGCATCTTCAAGAGCAGAATGGTTACAAATATATTTTTATAAAATAATTTTCAAAACAATTTTCAAAACAACTTTTTTTCCCAAAACAAAAGCAAAATTCATAGACAAAAATTTTTTTTAAACACAAATGTAAGATTCAAAAATGCATTATTGTTAGGTATAATGAAATTAAAAATTTGAATACAATAAAAATAAAATATGTTAGTTAAATAAAAATAATAATAGTAATAACAAATAAAAAACAAATTATTGCAATATAGGTGAAACATAGGGAATCTGCACATTCACTAAGTCTTTATTTTTATTTTTGTAGATTTCCAACGCTTCCAGAGCCATCAGTCTCCTCACTTCACACTCAGAGTGCATTACCTCTACATTGGTAATATCGAAAGTATGGTCTTTATCAATGCAATGGTCTGCCATCTCAGAGTATGCAGATAAGCCTCTGAGTGCTCTGGAATGTTCTTTAAATCTTGTGCGTACTGATCTCCTGTCTCACCAATATATAAAGCCTCACAGTCATTACATTTAATTTTATACACTACACCCATATCCAATTTATCTACTTTATCCTTATTGTTGAACAGTAATTTATGTAGATTGTTTTTTGTATAAAAAGCAAAGTTTATATCATGTTTTAAAAAAATTTTTAATTTTGTATGAAATACTATTATTTACAAATAAACATTTTCGCCAAGGTCTATCTAAATTTTGATTAGTAATTACAGGATAAATAAATTTTTTGAAAATGTCCTGGATATCATGTTTCTTAATTATCTGTTTTATTTCATTTTCTTTATACCCATTTTTAAAA